>JAANSK020245265.1:0-13868 GCA_011763485.2 Isoetes engelmannii
AAATCGCCAAAACCCTAATGGTCAAGCCCAAAGTTTAGCCAAATGGCGAAGAATAGCCACTAATTTATACCATGCTTACTTTCTCGATGATAACCGGAAGTCAACGAGCAATCAACATGTAATAACTCCAAGAGTCGCTTCCAAAAATCTGCGATGAAGTGAGGTCCACGATCACTAATGATAGTGTCTAGCAGTCCATGAAGTCTGACTACGTCGTGAAGAAGACGGTCAGTTGTCCCCTCGTTGGTGATGGTGATATCACAAGGAATAAAGTGAGCCATTTTAGAAAAGCGATCAACAACGACCGTGATGGCATCATGCCCCTGAGAGAGTGGCGGCTCCGAAATAAAAGTCGACAAAAATACTCTTCCAAGGCCCATCTCGAATAGGCAGTGGCTGAAGAAGACCATGAGAAAGATGTCTCGGAACCTCGAATGAAAACTTCGACAGAGCCCAGGCCACCAATACTATCGACTAATAAGTTCAAGAGTCTTGGCTACTACAAAGTGTCCGGCCATAGGCGAGTTATGGCAAGCCTAAAGAACTCGAAGCCTAGACGCACCATCTGGAATATACAGAAGTCCATCGCGGAATAGGAGTCTATCTATGTCTCAAAATGATCATAGTCTGAATGCATTTGCCGAGAAGAGGATGTTGAGCCAAGATGAGAAAATTATCTTGAGCCAATGGATCCGAGGGTAGAGACCCCCGAATAGACTCCAATAAGGTTGTATCATGAGGCCTCTCAAACACAGTGATAGCCATAAGCTGGAACCGATCATGCCCGAGCATGACCTGTGACTGCTGATCAAATGCGGGATCATCCGGCTTAGGCTCAAGGTAGGAGCGTCGAGACAAGGCATCCGACTTCCCTTGAAGATGTCCCAGACGGTACTTGATCACGAAATCAATGCATGATAATACTTAAGTATGCTACCACGCCTGGCGACGGTTGAGTACTCGAGCAGATTGAAAATATTCTGGATTTCGATGATCTGTATAGACTGTGGCCTTATGTAGAGACCCTTCCAGAAAATGTCTCCATTCCTTGAAAGATCAACTATCGCCGACAACTTCTTGTCATAAATCGGATGGTTGGTCTCAGTAGCCTGGAACTTTCGGGGGTATTAGGCGACCAGATGCAATTCATGGTCATCCCCCTCTTGTGACAGTTTACGGCCAAGTGCAA
The DNA here is from genome assembly GCA_011763485.2 of Isoetes engelmannii. NCBI lineage: Eukaryota > Viridiplantae > Streptophyta > Lycopodiopsida > Isoetales > Isoetaceae > Isoetes > Isoetes engelmannii. The sequence continues at coordinate 1,190 of JAANSK020245265.1, forward strand.
AATCAGAAGCATTTGCTTTGATAACATATGGACGCAAAGGATCTGCATGGACAAGCACGGCATAGCAAAAGCATACTTCAGGGTCACAAATGATGTTTATGCTTCCACACTCCATTCGAATGGCACATTTTTTGACGTGAGGCGTGTCAAAGGAAGGACAATCTCTGAATAATTCTGAATAAAACATCGATAGAAGTTGGCATTTCCAAGGAAAACACTGAATATCTCAGACAAAAGAAGGTGTTTGCCACTTCAAAACAGTGCTAACTTTTTCGGCATCCATAGAGACACCCTAGGGTGTGATACAATAGCCAAGAAACTCGACATTATCCTGCTCGAACAGATACTTCTCCAGCTTGGCATAAAGTCCATGTTCTCGCAGCTTTCGAAGGATCTTCCGAACATGTTTTTGATGGTCTTCTAGGGTCTTCGAATAGATTAGAATATCATCCAAATAGATGATAACGAAGAGATCCAAAAGCTCCCGAAAAACATCGTTAGCCATGTGCTGGAAGACTGTTGGGGCATTGATAAGGCTGAAGGGCATGACAGTGTACTCAAAATGCCCATACCGAGTTCGAATAGCAATCTTCCACTTATCACCTTCCCTGATCCGAATAAGATTATAGGTGCCTCGAAGATCAATCTTGGTGAAGTATCGTGCACCTTGCAACCGCTCAAGTAATTCTGGGATCATATGGAAAGGATGACGATTACGCACAATAATCTTGTTGAAGCCGCGGTAATCCACAACCAATCGCAAAATACTATCCTTCTTGGAGGTAAAGAGGAGAGGGGCCCCTGACTGAGAATGTCGGATTAAACCAGTCGCAACATGTCGGACCAAATAGTGGGGTTGTCCCTGGCTAAAAATCAATGAGGCAGTCATAGGGACGATGCTCTGGAAGCTTGCTGGCTTTGACCTTGTCAAAAACATCGACAAAATCCTTGTACTTATCAGAAGGACGTACTGAAGCAGAGCTAGTCGACAAATGAACTTGAATTGCAAACATTAAATTGAGATCTTGTCTTCCTAATCTAATGAACTTGTGGAGTGAAATCTTCGAAATGCCTCCACAGACATAGGGGCCTGGACAGAAGCAGGAGCAGGAGCTAGAGCTGGAGCTGGAGATGGAACATGAACAGGATCAGGAACAGGGACTGGATCGGGACACAGAACAAAGACAAGAACTAGAACATTACAATCGCAAAATCAAGGGCCCACGATATTTTACGAACTGGAGGATATGTTGATGCAGAGGCAAGAACTGCAAATGAACTAGGACAAGAGCCAACAAATCGAAATGATCTAGAGTGTCAATCAATCTGCAAGTTATGTAACTCGAGCCAAGGAAACCCCAAGACCAGTGGGGCGTGTGGAGTGGGGATGAGATGAAGAAGATGCCATAGGCATATTGCAAAGGCTTATATGGCTACTCCACAGGGTTGCTCTAGCCTTTTGTGAAAGTATGAACTTTGTCTAGGTTTGTCTTGTAGCTTTGCACCTTTTATCTTCTAGCGATGTTTATTCTATCTTCTTGTCTTCATCCTCCGTTTCCAGCTTTCAGAGTTGGTCTATAATAAAAATAGTCACTCAAATTGTGTTTAGGTTTAGCCGACATGACAAACTCATAAATCCAAGGGGACGGTGTAATGGGAATCCGCCCTAACTTTTGGAGGGAGACGAAAAGACTAGTCACTTAGTCGCTAATTTTAAAATCATCTCTTAATCAAAGAGAAATTTATAAGAATTTCAATAAGATTCAACAAATTTTCGGATTTTTCTTGGCAAAGCATGAAGGGCAAATGCTTGCAGTTCTCAAGTGTTCATATTGTGCTAGGCGACATCAATGTTGAGAATGTTACATTGTGCTATTACTTGGTTTGGTTATATTTGTTATTGCAGCCCAGCGCTAAGCTCATACAAAAGAGGTATAATGTCCTAGTACAAGGGACTTCCAGCAATGCTCAATGCTCAGCGGATCTATAGAATTTTATTCTGCTTATAATACAATACAGCTAGTTGCAGCTAGATGTTAAACTGGACAACCAAAAGCCAAGTAAGTGTCCTTTTATACTCCATGAAGGCTCCAGTCCGACTACCAGCAAAGCAGTCTAGCCCTGTGCTAGACTCCATTGGCATTAAGCTCATTTCTTTTATAACTTCCCAAACCTGTTTCTCTTTGATAAGCTTTACAAGGGGTTCAGGGTCATCAGCTTGTAGATTGGGGTTAAGTGTATGAGAATGAAGATGTACAAAAGAATGGCCGGCGAAAAATGTCAGTGCCGGACTTGTGTTTTTGTTCGTTCTGCTTCAAGCTCCTTCACCCTTAAAAGAGCCACCTGTTACAAGACAAGGATAAGTCCTTTAATCCTATCACTACGTGCTTCACCACTCTGACCTTTAGTCTTTTGCGAATCTCCTGGTCATCAAGCTCTCGTTGCTTTCTCTCTTCTTCCAAAGTCTCTGATAGATTGTCTCGCTGTAGAAGAAGATTATCTCGTTCTTCAGTCACATTGTCCACATTTTCTTGTAGCTTACAAATTTGTTGCTCCAAATCCAAAGTCTGAGAATGATGCTCAAGAATTAAACGCCAGAATAAAACTCAAAAAAGGAAAGAACAAATACACATTCAGGATATACCTTACTTTCGAGGTCTATGTTCCTTTGCTTTACACATACCATAGATTCTTCAAGGTCATGCAGCCTTAATAAATAGACGCAGCCACGTGGTGTTCAATACAAAACTGGGTGAAAGAAAGATGCTAATCCAGTATTGTAAATACCAACCTGTCAATAAGAGACTTGTTTTCATATTGATAGTGTTCCAATTGTCCAATATCAACACTGTTAACAAATGCAACAGTATTATGGCCATTGGGTAAAGTTACACCCACTGTAGCTGGAACATGGCCATTTCCAAACACAGGAGTTAATGTTTTCTCTGTGACAGGTACTATAGAATTGACAGCAGCTCCTGTAACAGGACTCATAGAGCTGGTTCTTACTGCCAACTATTATCAAAAACCTCTGGTCAGTCTAGGAATCACAACGAGTCCCACCCTTTAGTAGGTTGGGGGGGGGGGGGGGGGGGGGGGGGGGGGGGAGGAGCTGATACCTCATTGGCTTTCACAGCCTTTCGCCTGCTTTCCCTTCCAGATCTGACTGTATCCTGCTTGTAGTCAGGGAAAAAACTCAGTGCATATTTAAACAACAGATAAAAGATAACTAAAAGATGTAACCTCTTGACAATCCTTATCGGGAGTCTCATGCATAAAAAATTGCTGGATTGGTTTAAATGTTCCTGGACTTGTGTCCTGCATAAGCAGAGTCAAGGTGAAAAATGTTAAAATTTCCAATTTTGTGGCCAAAAATATGAGTAGCAGCTAAAATTCTATGACTGGCCTCGTAATCTCCAAGAGATTTTAAAATTGTAGAACAATTCTTAGTTAATGTCCAAGTGCCTTGCCACTATTAGCATAGACAACCAATTTATCTCTGAAGAATGTAAATTCAGGGGGCACATCATAATTTCTAGAGTTCTTATCAATTGTACTTGTTCTGATCGGGTGTAAAATGTGACATAAATAGACAGGAAAACATAGAAAGAAAATCTCCTAAATCTCCTAAGTAGCAAATACCTTAACAAGGCTACATTTCATCAGGGCAGATTGACATGCATGGCCATCCCCACTGCCATCTACATTTGGAGGGCTTGATGATCTAGTTACATCATTTTCCAAAGCATTTGCTGCTGAAACAGAACTATTAGACTCTTGGGGTGCTGAAGGGGTACGTTCCAAACCAGCTGGACGTCTTTCAGGTAACCACTGTTTAAGTGTTGCTGAAGCCTCTTGTCGCAACCTATCTGTGACTATTGAAATTGATTAGAATTCAACTCGGCCTTCTCATCATAAAGATACTATAGAACCACTATTCATTACAAAAGAAAGAAAAGGGACTGATTGATTTGATTATGCCAGTACTATTTTGAAGCCATTTGAATGCAGCTCATTCATTAAACTGGTGGTTTGGTGCAATACAAAGAATTTCCAGTCATGAACATATGTCTTGAATTCTGTGCTAAAGTAGACACTATAGATGGTCGTGCAACTGTATCCAGATAACTATGAAGGCGTGCACATGTGCATTTAATGACATCAATAAGACCTACTTTGATGTGGCACGGATAAAGCAGTGTATCATAACACAAAAGGATGCATAGAAATAGAGCACAAATAAAAGCTACTGTTCCGTCTTAACCAAAGGACGTGGTCCAGCATATAGATGCAACTGTGCTGAGAAGATGCCAACATGTTGCTAACTTTATAGCAATATTTTGATGCATTGCAGTTCGTGTAAGAAACCCTCTTACATGATTGTTAAAACGCAATAAAAAATAATATAAACAGACTTGCCGATAAAATTGCAATAAATAGCTGTCACCCTATATGAAGAAACTCCCTTATGAACAGTTCCCCAGTATTAATGTCAAGGCATTTTTTATTTTGCTGTCATCAAACTTGGGACATTTACAGTTAACTATTTGTACATGTTTATGCTCTAAACCAGAGACACGACAACAGTTACAATTATAGGCATTGATTAAAGACATACCTCCAGATTCAAGAGGCAAGTTTTTGGTTGGCAGCAGCTCCTTTGTCGCGTGCAGCTCAGTTGTCGGATAGGGCTGTACTTTATGAACTGGAGAACTTAAACTAGGTTGTGTTGTAGTAACCTTTTGTTTTTTTGTTTCCTGGCCTACATACCCTATCAGATGACAATGCTTGCCCCTGTGAATGAAAATCAGCTTGCAGGCTCAAAGATTCTGCATTCGAAAAAATACAAAAGACATAGGCCAACATATACCAGTATGTCTTTTGCATTTGAACAAGTCGAGACTCGAGACGAGACAGAACTGTTGTTCGTTCAAAACCTTGTTTATCATGTGCAGGCTCCACAAAATTTGCTTCCAACACACCTGTAAAGGACATCTCAATGTATTTCTAATGTGATAACAAAAATGTAAAGCACATACTTACCAATTATTCCACGCCCTTGACTGCTAGCTGAATTCCAAATGCGCCAAAATGGCTACATAAACTTCACAAATGAGTTGAATACAGGCGACATTTTTATTGAAAGAAAAGTCTAAGAAAAAATGTAATGTAGACTAAAAGAGCAAGAGATCAAGCTGACCTTGATTAGCCGATTTTTATGATAAACGTTAAAACCTTGAACATCAATATGGTGTTCCGCGTCCTTCACGAATCCAATGGTTACAATAGCCATCATCTGCAGAAATGATCACATCACAAATAGTTCCATATATTGAGTATAATGGAGTCTACTACATCTTGCATATGTGAATAAGGCCATTGGCTCCATAATGGATCTTGCATCTTGGCCAAATAAGGTGATAAAAGACAGTGTATATGAAACAAGGAAAGAATGGTCTACAAATGAGAGACTGAGTAGCTTCATTTTAATCCTACATCAAGATCTATCCTACAAATCATTCTACAAATCAAGGAAAAAATAAATGATCGCCTTACGTTAGCACTTTGAACATGTTCAGGTGCACCCTGAGGCCTATATGTAATCTCTTGCTTATGCATCAAGTCATCAGCTATATGGTGGTGTTCAATAACTTTGCCGCGGAGTATCATTTCGAAACCTCTTGGTAAACGCAGATATAAAATGGACGCATAACTCTGTACATCAACATAATAGAATGTAATCATTTTCATACAAAATGTAAAACATACTCACAAGCTAATAAGGAACTTAGGCCTACGAGACCAGAATAGAAAGAACTTGAAATAAATTGCCAAGTTAACTTAAAACAGATTGCCAATCAATGTTGCTAGTCTCTGAAGGCATTTGTAGAGCAGTACAGGTCTGTAGTTTGGTAGCATTCTTTAACTGCACTGGACAAGAAACTAGAAAGTGATATTCATCTTCTACTCCTGAGCAACAAATTTGCATACACAACGTTCACAATGTAACTTTCTCCTTCATCCACACTCCACTCGATCTGTGGGTGATGGGAGGTAAACCCTCATTGTCTGTGGGACCTTTGATATGCAATCTATGAAGTATTGTTGGGCTGTCTGTCTCTTATAAAGATCCATCTTTCCTGCAGATTGTCCAAGGCTTTTCAATGACCTTGAAGCTAACCAAATCTAACCCCATCTTGCATGCCATCTCTTTTCAACTACATCTCATATGGCTTCATATGGCTCTTTTTGCAGCTGCTTGAAAGAAGCATAATAAAATTGTTGTCTATGAAGTAGCGTTGTCTAGATCTACCAGCAAATGCTAAATGCTAAGGGGCAAATCATAATTAATCAGAAATTACAACATAAAGCAAGAAATCTCAAATACATACAAAACACTTTAGTAATGTTACATAATGAAATTAGCAATAAAGTTTTGACTTACACGTAACGAGTGATGATATGTAAGGAAGTGCTTAGAGTTGGGATAGCGTTCAGCCATTGCGATTTTATTTTCATCGCGGTTTGATCCCCGGACTTGAATATCCTAAAGTATAAGCCAGATATGTTAAGCTGGTTCATATTGGTTCCCAGATTATAAGAGACTTACATATGGATCTCTCTCAAAGTCCAGTTCAAACTGCCCCTGATCATCTTCCCATAAGTTGTATACGACAATTTTAGTTCCTTGTTCTTTCATTCCACCAAACTGCACAACAAAAACGCCATCAACCAAGTTGCTATTATAGACGTAAAACTCATGGGACCTTGTATAAGGAATGAATCAATCTGAATATTCCAATATCGAACACCGATCTCAAAGCCATCCATAAAAAATACCTGTTTCAGAAGCAACTGCTCAGTTGAGTAAGGTGACCACTCCATGATAGTGTTTAAGTTGTTTTTCCAATCTTCATCTGTGGTTTTTGATAGCCTCTCGCGGCCAGATAGCCCCACCATGTAATCAAGCTGCAACAAGATAAATACAGTAAGAACAAGCAACCAGAGCATGTTCCTTTCATTAGTGTCCTGATCTCCTGACACAGTTATAAACTTTTGCCAACCATGTTCGTCGGCAAGAAAAAAGGGGGAGCATTTCTCCTACATTGATGCAGCACCCCTTGACTCATTGCCGTCAAGGAGCTCCATAGTTTCTTAGCATAAAAATCAGATTATTTTCTATAAGGTAAGAATCCAGCACGAAACACAGTAATAAGGCAAACTTAAATACAAGCATTAGGGTAACTTTAAACATTGCATTGCTCTGAAGATGAACTTGTTTATTGCATATAGATGACCAACTTCTAACCTGACTCAAATATTAGTGCACTTAATTCTGTATTCAATAAGGCAACATTTTCTTATTTATGGCAGCCTTAGCAGCATTGCAACAGCTTTGCTATGTGCATCAACAGACTTGTACAAACGATATTATTTCCTTGTTTTCTGGAGCGGATTTGAGAACAGTACACTATGCAGACTACTGAGAAATAAGACTCACCATGGGTACAATGATATCTTCTTGACATGTAGTTCGTAAAAATGTGAAAGACAACAACCCAATGCACTCTGTTCGACTGCAATATGAAAAAAAAAAGCATTTTTTAAAATTTATATTTGGGCTAATATGATCAAGCAATTTGCATACCCAGAGCCATCTTTTCCAGGAGACTTCGAGAATACTATTACATCAGCACCAAGCCGCATTGTGCTTGTCTTAAAACCATTCCCATCTGAAAATACAAGGAACATGAAAAGCTCTGTGAGATGAAAATCAAAAAGGATATCAAAATAATGTACATATATGCATTCATCTCTATATATGTAGATAGCTGCAGGCTATATCTTTCAAGGAAATTATAAAGGACTACACAGAACAAAAACTACCAAATTCAGTGTTAAATTACATTGACCAATCGTGTTGGCAGTTTTGCTCTTGGCAGAGTAACCAAATGACATGCATTCACGCATCCGATCAGGTCCCATGCCTCCTCCATCATCTATCAATAAAATACATCATAAAGGTCAGCAATATATAGGGCTGTTACCTCACACGCAAGGATAATCATGTCCTTTACCTTCAATAACCAGCATTGGTCCCCCATCCTTTGGGTTTTTGCTAACATCAACTTTCACAAATGTTGCTCGATTAGCAACCTAAAAGCAACAAATATTAGAACTAGCAAAACTTTGAGAGACAGAATTGTTATGAGGTCAAAAGACGTACATACTTCATCTAGTGCATTATCTAAAAGCTCGGCCAAAGCTGCAAAAGAAAAGATAATGAGAAAATTATGTTTTTCAAATGATATATTAAAGAGTGGGTACAAGCCTACAAAGGCTTTGTGTAGATCAGCCGAAGCATAAGAAAAATGTCAATAACTTGCCTCCTAGGACCCATTTATGGCTAGTTGCATTTGAATGCAAGAATTTTGGATGGACTCGAACATGATTCATGCCACCTGCAGGCCAAAGACCTGTGTTAGACAATCTTAAAACTGATGTGCACAAGAAGGATACAATCTAGTATGAATTTTGACATGCCCTTGCACGAATTCAAAACTGCTTAGGAACAGGCTGCATGGATATGATATCTCATCCATGCAGCCGTGTTTCCATGAAAGCAGTTCATTGTTCATTCTATAAATCCAACAACAACATGAATATTCTCAAGTGATCTCAGACTGCATGATCTACTCTAGTTCAAGTGATTTAGACTGCATGGTCTAGTCTAGTTTATAAAATCTATTGTGCCCAATACTGGTAAGTAAAAGCTACCTGGAGATACTTTTGGAGATGCATGATGTCCATCGTACTCGCCAGCCTTCCAAAATTGTTTGCAACCATCTTCTGAAGTTTTGGAGAAGATTTGTTCACCTGAGGTTTTGGGAAGGGTCTGCTCGCCTGAGGTTTTGGGAAGGATCTGTTCACTTGGGGTTTTGGGAAGGGTCTGTTCAGTTGAAGCCTTGAGAACGATTTGCTCGTTTGGAGCCTTGGGACGAATGTGTTCGCCTGGAGTTTTAGGAGTTTTAGGAAGCTCACTAGATTTACAAGCTCTTGTGGCAGCTGAAACTTCCACATTAGAAGGCCGATCACTTTCCTGGGGCTCCTTAGGCAGAGGATCCAGAAAACCTTCTGGAAGCCAGTCATCTATATTTTCTTCCTTGGGTTTCTTAAATTGCTCATTTTTATCCTCCTCGTCCACAGCAAACCTCGACCTCGGCCTCTTTCTAAAATCCATGGCGTTACCACATCTTCGGTTTCGCAATCCTTCAGAACCACTACTTTCCTCGTCACTACCGCTTGACAAATCCACAATATCTATCTTTGGAGGGGTCGAAACCTGGGCAGGGAAAGTCGGATTTCTCCCATCAAAAACTCCTGCCATGCCGAAATCCGAGCTGGAAATTCTGCCGGCGATGGAGGAATGCTGCAATTCAAACTGGATGGTTTCTAGGCCTAGGGTTCCAAAAAGATTTGCTTTTCGCTATTGCCTACCACCAAGTAAATAAATGCATGTTTTGTTTTAACATGGCAAAAGGTTAAGCCTCTTTAGGACAATGGCTATGGCGGATTTTATATTAATGAACCATAGGTTGGCCATGCACAAAATCGTCCTTCATAAATCCCAATTTACCTAGATAGAGTATGGTGCATGTATTATTGTGAATGCAATCTTGCATTCACATGGCAAAAGCATGCCATTCAAGCAGGGCTCGAAACCCTGTTTTTGCTACCAATGTTTTTGCCACGCAAAAGGGTCAACTGAAAAATAAGAGCTCCAACTGGTAATCCTCGAGCCTAACCCCTATTTTTTCGAGCCCTGCATTCAAGTCAAGTTTTGCAAAAAAATGCGATTCCTTAGTCTCAAAGGTGTTCTATAGCTCCTAATTAAAGTGGGGCTTATTTATATCTCAAAGTTCCCACATTGTGGTGGATGACATCTATGATTTCGAAACTAACATCTATGATTCTAACATCTATGATCCTTAATGAACCAATATTGTGGAACATGGTAGAGATCAATCTATTATACTCAATGACAATTCGATCTACATTGAAATGGGACTTTTCTAGCACTGAGAACTCTTCTCTATCCCATCTCTCTAAGCTACCTCCCTTACTCTCTATCTCAATCATTGGCTGTCGAGATTGGATTCTGCTACAAAGGATCAAGACAAGTGCGACAATTAGGGATTGATGCATAGCCATTTCACCTAGAACAATCTATGTTACCTTTGGCAGAGGACACGAATCTTAATATGAACACTCTTTTTTATAGGCGTCAATCAATGGATGCATGCCCATGTGTGGTTGCGTGCAAGAGCATGCAAGCACATGCAACTTGTGTGACTAGCCTGCCCGGTTAGCCCTCTAGATCTCGTCAAGACTCGCATGAGATGCATGCAAGCGCATGCAAGCAAATGCAACTTCAAGGTGACCCCAAATCCCATCAAGACAGATGTGCATGAGACAATGACAAGTTGGTATACATGAGCAGAACAATTCTTGGCAAAAAAAAAATAATCCTTAATAATCCATTTAACTTTAACACGGGTGATAGTCTATTGTAGGTATATAACACATAAAGTGTGTGCAATGCTCAAATCACAACTTAGGATTTGTAGATGCCTTTACAAATATTCTTTAACTTATCTAACATGTTTGCATGCACACCTACACTCCAAACCTCTTGTCTATTTGCTTATACCATGAACATGGGGATAGCCACGTGGACTAAGTGGGGGTTTAAGGATGTTAATAAATGCCCAAGATATTATACACAACGACATGCATATAAGAATACAACCATGAGGACCATCCTCATGCACCCAAGGTGATCAGGCCATGCAGCTGACACTGGGAGGGGTGATACTGGGGGGAGGGGGGGGGGGCAAGCCTCATGTGTACACACCTTCCTAGCCTGCATCCAACACTATGGGACCATTTCCAAGCCATGTGGTGGGACGAAGCACCCTTGTCGGGGTGTCGACGCCTGCAAGTTCAAGCCACCACAAATGGACTCTAGCCCTAGAGGATATGCACTCATGCACCGACCAAGAACTCCACACATGTCCTGCATGTCAGAGTCATTAGCCATAACCTTAGAAGCCTTCATAAGCTCCTCAAAACCCTTCTCTCCATAAAGTAGCAGCATCCTATTATATAAGGTGCAAATGCACTACGAAGTGTCCCAATGCTATGTGTAGTTGCTTTTTATTGTGATTGATGGGTCCGGAGTTAATGGCAATGATTTAAGATTCATTGTAGAACTAGTGGCATTGTCTGGCGTTCCCAGGCTTTAGTTCGAGGTTTCCTGATAATGTGTTATGTTGGTATTGAAGTGTAGATATTGTCGAAAGTGCTATATTGAACTCTATTGCAAACATATAACATGGAATTTTGGCTTGTCATGGTTGATTAGGTATGGTATATGTTTGGCTTTGAAATTTGAATGGCTTAAGTAATTGGACATTCCTTATATCTATTGTTTAAGAAATTATGGAATGGTGGATTTATATTTTAAATTAGGTTATGCTTAGAATCTAGATAGTAAGTTTTGCATGTGGTGGACAGATCATAAGACAAGCCCATGGTGATCATAAGTGGATCAACTTATTCAACACTACCGTATAATCCAATTAACATATGGACACCTTGAAAAGGAACATCATCTACGTGAGTGCAAAGCCATTTGAAATGTGGGATGAAAGAAATCACCATGAGTTAGTAACTTATCATTAGGACGCAAACCCATTTATCACATATGGTTATTAGAATACAAGTTAGACATCCTAATGATTTATAGCCTATTGACTTAGCTACGTCTATAGTGCATTTCTTAGTAGTAAAAAAAGAATCTATGAAAGGCCACTTTCCTCATTCACATTAGGTGCTGGTTTCGCAACAAGTGAAAAATACCTTGAATGCATCATCTCTAGTGGCTTCTATATATAGGCTTTTTTTTCTTGCATCATCTCTCAACTAATTTAAGGGAGCAATTGAGGAGAAAGAAGCCAGAGGGGCTGTTGTTCGCTCTAAAACCAAATGGTACGCTGAAGTAGACCATGAGAACTCCAAGTGTTTTTTTAGAATGGCTGGGGCCAGACTAGCAGAAAATAGTATTACATCAATGAAGGATAACTGCCAAAATACACTTGATGATCCTAATAGTATCAAAACATTTGTTAGGGAGAGCTTTCAGGCTCAATTCAAATAAGACCTTCTTCCATCCTCGTATCAATCTCAAATCTCTCATTGGTTGACCAAGATTGATTGGGCTAATAAGATTACTGTGGCTGACAATCAGGCTCTTCTGCATCAATTGGAGGAAGATGAGATTTATAAGATACTGTGCTCTCTGGCTTTTGGTAAGTCTCCTGGCCCTGATGGATTTCCTCCTAAATTTTTTGTGGAGTTTTGGGATGTCCTGGGTTATGACTTTATGAAAGCTATTAGGGGGGCTTGGTCCTCTTGCATATTACATCCTACACTAGCCGCAGGTTTCATTACACTGGTTCCGAAAGTCTCTAGACCCCAGTCACTTGGAGAATGGCGACCCATTGCACTAACAAATGTCTTGTACATGTGACGACCATACGGAAACCATCAGGTCTGGAGCGTGTGATTTAGTTCCATCCAAATCATCGTGGCCTTTTCGGTTAGGATGCACAGCTAC
>JAANSK020245276.1:0-23805 GCA_011763485.2 Isoetes engelmannii
TAAAACAGATTGAACTTGAGAATCTGGATGTCTGGAGATAGCGCAGGCGCTGTTGTGAGGCGGTGGTGGTGAAGCTACGGTCTGGTGATTGTGATCTGGAGAAATCGGCCTCTATGGCTCCTGCCAGATCGATTTCCCAACCCAAGGGAGATGGTTTTTTGGGATCCCATGGTCTGGGGTTGAAACCCCGGGATATAGCCAGGAGGAAGAGCTCCTCGGATAAGGGGCTCGCTTTGGTTGATGGAGGGGAGAATTCAAAAGGCGCGGATCTGGGTGGGCAGCGGGATGTGCAAGTTGGTTCTGGATCTAGGATGGTGGCAAAGCGGCATATGCTGGCGGAGATGAGGTCGTTGTTGGAAACTCCTTCTGGTGACCGGTATGTAGATTGCTCTCTTTTTCAATTTGATTCTGTAGCTTCTGTAGATTGTGTTTTAGCAACCCCGGGATTGGAAACTCCGGTTGCGTTGCCTGCAAGCATGCCACCGCTTGAGACGGGGTCTGCAATTCCTTCTGACCCAACAGTAGGGGCCGAATTGGCTGTAAGGGAAGAGGTTGTAGATGTAAACGTGGCTGTAAGGGAAGAATCGGGGCACGAAAGGCTAGATAGTGACAAGGGGCAGCGTAGTATGGCTGTTGGGGAATGTATGTGCATCCACAAAGGGGTGCGATTGAATGCTTCCCAGGATGCTAGGATCGGTGTCCCCAATTCGGTCCGCCCCGCTTGGAAGTCCAATGACACAGTCTCTCGCCTTAAGAATACTTGGCCAGGCTTTTTGGACTGGATTAAGCGCAAGGCCCCTGATCATAGGAATGCCTGGGTGGAAGAGGCCTTGAGGTTTGTACAGGATAATCATTTAGCAGACTTGCAGGCTGCGCTTCCGGCTGGCCCATGGATTGACATCGATCGCGTCCGCCATATTTAGACTATCGAGAATTTAGTTTCTTGTGCTGTGTTGAGTTATTTTACAGGTATTATTCTTGATACACGGAGGTTTAGTTTCTGGCTTTCAGGGCATTTGAAGTGTCTTGGTCTACCCAGGTACCAATCATTGAAATTTTTACCAAATAAATTCTTCCTTATCATGTTTGAGACAGAGTCCTCGATGCGCCATCTGGTCAACCGAGGGGCGGATACTTTAGGAGAGGCTTATGTTTTGTATCAGTATTACACCCCGGCTATGTCCACTAGCTCTCTTACTGCTGTGACAATCCCATCTTGGTTTGAAATTCAGGATGTTCCTCCGGATATGATGGTTCCTGATTTCTTGGTCTCTATGGCTAATGGTCTAGGGGTGCATCTGGCTCATTCTATTGTACAGTTCCCCTGGATTTGTGTTGCTTTGCCAGCTTTGCAGCCCATACCCACCTCTCTTCCTGTGCGTAGTGGGTCACTTTCTCTTCCAGTTGAAGCTTCCGAATGGTGCAGAGATCCAGCGCATGTTGCCGTCTATTGCACTACCGGGTGCCCCTGATGCTGATGTTGCACATGTTCCGGTGAAAGCCGGTGATGATCCAGTTGGAGTCGGTGAGCCGTGTAGTGAAAGTAGTGATCCCACATGCAGTGCCTCAGATGGTGGTGTTGGGCGGAGTGGTGCGGTGCGTGTTACAGGCTCAGGTATGGGTCGTGGTGGCCTAGCTCGCAGTCCAGATAGGGGGGCTGCTACCCGCACGGGTGAGGGCAATGATGGCTCAGGTGGGGGCGGGGCTTCAGGCCCGGAGGACGGTCCTGGGGGGGTGTTGGATGGCCTGGTCAGGGATGGCTCTCAGGTTAGGCAGGCAGCCCGAGTTTGACAGGCATCTCGGGGTCCTAGGATGCTGCATGCTGCCCATGGTGAGCGGAAGAATGAGGATGGTGCGGGCCGTGAGGTGAGCCGGTTGGTGAGTTGGGAAGATAGGGTTGATCACATTTCTGTGATTAATCCGTTGGCATTCGAGGAGGACACTGTGAGCAGGGAGATGGGTTGTGCTCTTCCTGCAGGATGAATAGGTCGATCCTAAGCTGGAATGTGAGGGGGAGGGGGAGGTTTCTAGCAGTAAGCGGGCCCGCATTTCCTTGGCTCTGCGCCAGTTGCGTCCGGATATTGTTTGCATTCAGGAGCATAAGTGTCATCAAGGGGATATGTCTCAGCTGATGGATATGGTTGGTAGGCAATTGGCCTGTATTGCCTCTTCCTCTGGGCAGACTAGTGGGGGTACTTTGATTGCTTGGAAAATAGATGTGCATGTTACGTACTCTGTGGCGGATAAGTTTGGTAGGTGGGTCATAATCAAGTGGCTTGAGGGAGGGCAGGAGTGGGGGATGGTGAATGTTTATGCCCCAAACCAGCCATCTCAGCGGGGTGCTTTGTGGGCCACCATTAGGAATAAGCTGCGGAGCCTTGGTGGATTGAAGTGGCTTGGCTATTGTTAGGTGATTTCAACATGGTGGAGCGGGATGAGGATCGTTCAGGCTCTGGCACTCAGGTGGTGCAAGGATTTGAGAGGGACCAGTGGTCAAGGTTGTTACAGGACTTGGCCTTGGTTGAGGTGCCTGGTGATTTGACGTTTACTTACTGTAATAGGCAGGTTGGGGCTGGCCGGGCCTATGCTCGGCATGATAGGTGTTATGCTTCTCCTCGTGCTTCAGATGGGGCCTCCGCTCTGCGTAGGAGTAACATTTTATCTTCTTCCATCTCGGATCATTATCCGCAGGTGTTGTCTAGCCAGGGTGTTGCTACTTTCAAGCCTTCCAGGATGGTGTTTCGCTTGAATACCCGTTTCTTGATGGATGAGGAGTTTTCATCTCGGTGTCAGGAGTTGTGGCTTGACACCTTCTCTTCTGCTAGTGGTATGTCTGGGATGGTGACGGCCCTAGCCAGGGTGAAGCAATTTGCGAAAGTCTTTGGTAGGCAGCGGGTTCAGCAGGAGCGACGAGAGCTGCATTTGCTTTACCAGGAGTTGGCTTCGGGCGCAGCCTTCTGATGGCGTTTGGAAGAATGAGGTGCTGTGGGAAATCATTTCCCTTGAGCAGGTTAAAGTGCGAGAGGCGCGGGTGAAGGCAGGCCTAACTTGGTTGAAGGAGGGGGATAGTAGCTTATCTGTTTTCTTTAGGGCGGCGAGGCAGCGTCAGTATGCAGCAGCTATGACGTTCCTTACCTTGCCATATGGTCACTCCTTGGTGTTTCCGCTTGATTTGCGGAGGTATGTGCATGATCATTTTTCGGTGTTCTTTGCTCAGCGCCCTTCGCCCTATGAGCAGGAAACGCAGAAGCTTGTTTTGGCAGTTGTTAAGCCTTCTATTCTGCCCCATCAGCGCGATAGCTTGGAGCAGGACCTCTCTAGGGAGGATCTTGTGGCTGCATGCATGTGCATGGCCAAGGATAAGTGTCATGGGTTGGATGGTATCCCGGTGGAGTTCTTCAGACCTATTGGGAGTGGGCCGGAGAGTCAGTGTATCAGGTTTATTTGGAGGTGTTGTGCTCTTCTCAGTTGGATAGCATTCTTAACACTACTTGCATCTCCTTGATCCCCAAGGTCAAGCAACCTTCCACAATCAGTGATTGGAGGCCGATCTCTTTGTTGTCCTCTGTGTATAAGATTATTGCGAAGGCCTTGGCGGAAAAGCTCAAGCTGGTTCTGACCTCCTCCATTAGTAAGGTGCAGTCTGGTTTTATCCCGAGGAGGAATATTTTGAGTAATGTTGCAGCAGCTTATGAGGGTCTGTATTGGGCTAGGAGGACTGGCCAGGGGATTGCCTATCTTAAGCTGGATATTGCTAAGGCGTATGATAGTGTGCGTTGAGTATTTCTGTCTGGTATGCTCTTAGCCATGGGGTGTGGCCCCCGCTTTACGGACATTGTTATTTCATAGGTCTGCGCGTGCTACAGTGGTATGTCTGGACGAGGCGTTGTCTCAGCTCTCTCAGCTGCTCTTGTTGGCGGTGGAGGAAGGTGTCGTGGATGGTCTTCGCATGCAAGATGGCAGTCAGCAGATCATCAACCAGTTTGCAGACGACACTTTCCTCTTTCTGGCGGCGGAGGAGGGGAATTTGCGCAATGGGAATGGCATGCTGGATATGTTTTCTTTGGCATTTGGTTGCCTTTTAAATTGGGGTAAGTGCTCGGCATGGTGGGCCTTGCAGAGTCTGCCTCCACTTTGTCTGTCTCTCTTTCCTTGGAAGGTGCTTCCCGCAAATGCATGCACCAGGCTTATGGGTATCCCCTTTGGGGGGGACATTTCCTTGGGCAGAGTGTGGGATGAGATTCTTTAGGGATTGCAGAAGCACCTTAATTGATGGAAGGGTAGCAAGCTTTCTATGGCAGGCAGGATCATTGTGGCTAAGTCTGTGCAGTGTAGCACTCATGTGTATTATACGGCGTCCGCTATGTTAGCCCCTGAGAGTAAGATGCGGGAGTTGGATAAGATTGTTCACAACTTCGTCTGGGGAGGGGATTCTGAGGGAGCAGTGGTGAAAGTGGCTGGGTGGAAGTGCCTTCGCCCTCGGGAGGATGGGGGCCTGGCCATTTTAGATCTGGCTTTGCATAGCAAGGTGCTGATTTCCAATTTTGTCTGGAGCATCCTTCACGAAGAGGCTTTGTCGCCAGGTGCTGCCTTGCTTACTCAATCCCTTGGCAGCTGTATTGCCCTTGGGAAGCCTCTTGTTTCAGTGAAGCTGCCTTGGGCCTTGTTGTATGGTCTTGATCCTTTTCCGCATGCATCCCCTTTTCTCAGAGGTGTGTTGCGGGCTTGGGATCATGTGCAAGTACTTTTCTAGTTGGATTATGCTGGAGTATTCCATCACACCTCTCCTTTCCTATGGGTTCCTTTGCCTCCAGCTCATTTGCCCTTGGCCGCCACCATGCACGCCCGGACACAGGCCCGCTGGACCAGGGCAACAGTTTGCACCTTGGAGAGTTGGTACTGGGATGGTCAGGTGGCTCTCTGGGATTTCTTTCGGGCATGGTTTGGCCTTAGGGCTAGTGATCGGGCTATCTGGGAGCAGGTGGCGGCTGCTATTCCTCCTGCTTCAGGAGGATGTGGTTGTTCGGGTTTGGAAGGCCCACCCTGATGTTGTTGCCTCCTGCTTTGTTAGCTCTTGCTATCGGACATTGGTTATTCATAACACTCTTCCTCCTCCGGACAAGTGGTCCCTGCAGCTTCAGGGTTCACATTGGCGTGCTGTCTGGACATGGACCTGGGACTCTCTTCCCCCACCGAAGGTCAGGGTCCTCCTATGGCAGGTGGTGCACCGTTGTATCCGGGTGAACATCCTTGTAGTCCGGTTTCTGCCAGGGGTGAGTCCTCTTTGCCCTTGCTGTGGTGTTCGGCGTGAATCCATTGAGCATTGTCTGATACTATATCCCCACTTAAGGCGCCTGGGATTGGGTCAGGGCCTTGTTTCAGGTCAGGCTGTCTAGTCAGCAGCTGCTTCTCCATCTATATCCGGCTTCTTGGTCCTCTCTTAAGAAGCGGGCTTTGCATTTGTGTGTGGCTTGGTTGGTTTGGTTGGTTTGGAAACGGCGCCGCTTGTGGGTGTTTCAGGGGATTCAGCATCCTTCGGCCTCTCTTGTCCCTCGGCTTAGACATAAGCTATTCCAGAGTTTCCTTGTGTTCTGTGGTGCTGCAGAGAGTAAGTTCTTCATCTGGCGGGATCTTCTGCGGATTGTGGACGAGAATGGTGAGTTTGTATATATCTAGTGATGTAGGTGGCTTGGTTTTTGTGTGTAGCTATTCTTTGCGGGGTGATGAGATATTTCTGCTTCTTCGAGGCAGTCCCCTTTCCTCCTCACTTAGTTTGTATCATTACCATCCTTTAATATATTGGTGACTTAGTCCTTCAAAAAAAAAAAAAAAAGAAAAGGGATTGAACTTATCAAATTAACATAGTGCAATATATTTGTGTATTGTATTGGCATGAAACATCTTTTCTTTCTGATATTCCAATTCAACTCGGCAAGCCTAGAATTTCCATTAAAAAACTCCAAGCGGAGGAAGAAAGAAGGTCGCAGGTAGGAGCACAAACAACCTATAGACTAAGAAAAATGCATGAATAACATTGCATTGCATGCTAACAATCTGAAGTCATAAGCTACAGAATATGGATACCCATCATTGAATCAGATTGCAGAATGATGTCGATATTGATAGTACAACAAACTCTACAATCAAAACCGAACGAATTGAGACAAGGATTACTTTCATACCTTGTTGCTTTCATATGGATGGAAGATATGAAGCTCACCTTCAAATAACATGATGTCGAGCTAAAGCTGGAACCTGTAGCAGAGGTTCCTGTAATGCTGGAGACATCGTAGTCCTGTAATGATGTGTTCTTAGACACGATCGTCACTTGCTTCTTAATTACAATCATTCTTGTGTTTGTGCATTTTCATTATATCATAATGTAAGATTTGCCTGCATAGATAAGATCGATGGCAACAGAGGAATTCCACTTGGACTTTAAAGCTCCACAGCATGTTCCCATGTTGTTACCATGCACATTATTGCATCCATGTTTTACATCCATGTTTTAGACCTTGGAGGTGTCAATATGTGGAACCTTTGCAGGAACAGAGATCAACTATGAAAAATCCATTTACCTTTGTCG
Organism: Isoetes engelmannii; assembly: GCA_011763485.2. Lineage (NCBI taxonomy): Eukaryota > Viridiplantae > Streptophyta > Lycopodiopsida > Isoetales > Isoetaceae > Isoetes > Isoetes engelmannii. The sequence goes on from JAANSK020245276.1 coordinate 6,587, forward strand.
AGACAAAAACCTATAGAATTGAGGGGACTTGGCTTGAGTATATGATATGTAGCACGTTACTTTGCCTCTCAGGTTGGTAACAAAGGGCAGAATCGGAATCCCCTGGAAAAGCAGCGGCATACATATAACATTTGAACTTGCATGTAACATCATGGCATTTAACATCGTCCTCAGCAAGGTAATTGTATCTCTTACTGGCCCTCTCAGAAAAAGTTTACGACTTTAATGCGACATAAGAGATTCCGGAGACGTCACATGATCTTGGTTATATTGTCTCAATTTTTCAAACCATATAACACCTACTATGACCAAGTAAAGCCTCATCTGCAACATTAGTATCGTCTAAAATTAGGATCTCGCATATACAAGAATATCCCATCAACTCCTTCGTCCTCTGCTTCTATGTAGCATACTTCACATGTCAAACCCTACAATAGCTACAAAAATCACACATTAAGGGAATTCAATGGCAAAACATGTGTCCTTGTACTTGTGTAGAACTTAATAGTTAAATTCAACTTGATGTTTAAATCATAAACGTTGAAGCCAAACGTGAATAAGTTGCTCTTTTATACATATAGCCTGGACAATCTTCCGGGTGATTTATGTATTAATGGAAAACTTGTGCCAAGTCAACTGGCCCCCCAATGCATCATTCATTAGGATATCTAAAATAAAATAGCCCTTATGCAAAATCAGACATGTGAGTTTTTCTATGGGCTTGTCCATGGGCAAAATCAAGGGAAAGTTACTGAAATACCCTTACTGTTTATTGAAATTACCAAAATGCCCCTCAACCAAGGGCATTTCGGTAAAAATAATCATAACTTTTTTATGATAATCCAAATGCAGATATGCCCTTCTAACAAATTGGAGAGAATGATGAGGGCTTTCCAATAAGTATAAGATCGTTTGAATTGGACTTGCTGGTGTAAAGTTATGTTGTCTTGAATTCTTAAAATTTTAAGAGCAGAATATGTCATAACTTAATGATGCGATCTTGAAATCAAGTGATATTACACCTGTTGGAAATCTCTCATCATTGTCTATAATTCATTTGAAGGGCACATTTGCATTCGGATTATCAAAACAAAGTTATTCACATTTTTACCAAAATGCCCCTGGTTGAGGGGCATTTTGGTAATTTCAGTAAACAATAAGGGTATTTCAGTAACTTTCCCCAAAATCAAACATGTGGGCCTCTCTTGTTGGCTGATCCAAATCAATATGGACTACCAAACCAATGTAGACTCCATTGAGTAGTAGAAATTACCTGCTTCTTCTAAAAGTTAAAGAGCAATGATGTGAATTGAACAAAGCCGACGTTTAGACAGAGAGATGATTCACACCTTACTTGTATAGCTTCAAAATCACACAGAGCGAAGGGGTGCAATTGCTTCAAATAGGACCCATAGCTTTCTAGCAATATCTTCAAAACCAAAAGGATGCAACCCTGTAAAAGTAAAACAGAAGTACATGATATGGCCATTTAATGTTATCTATGGATTCAGAAAAATAAAAGGCCTTGCACAACCAAGCTCCACCCTAGACCAGATTATAACAAAAATGGACATGAACCATCTACCTACATTCTAGAACACATACATAAAAATAAGAATGAAACAAACCTGAAATAATTGATCTATACTCTGGAGCAGAGGAAGCATTAATACAACTACTTGCAGACATGTTTGAGGTGACAGCAATTGTTGATATATATGTGATTTTTATTTGAAGATGCTTGAAACCTAAGAAAACAACATCTTCTATTAATGTTTCTGCAATACCCTTAATCAGATAAGACACTACCACATAATGTATGCTGAACCAGAAAACACAATGGAACAAATGTAAAACGTATCGACATGCTATGCTCAAGAAGCTCCAAAAAGTCGAAATGGATTTTTCAAAAATACTCAAGAGTGGCTGAGTTTCATGTTGAAATGCTTTGCACATATTTCTTAGGAATAAAACAATCCTCTAACAATCAATGGACACACTATTTCGATCTGACGTACAAATCAAGACGCAGATAAAAACCTTTGAAGCTCAAAACCATGTCATATCTACAAACATATTTCACACTATAAAATAGTGTCCGAAGACCAAAATCCAAAATAACTGCAACTGAATTAAGGAGCGAATCAGCGTGAGAAATCAAGTTTATATGAGCCTCCAAATGCAAATGGTTAAAATGAGAATGCCCAGTGCATCGAAACTAGCCGATTAGGCTCTGCAAGCCAAGCTAGTCGCCAAAACTACAAGATGAACGTGGATCTATGCAATCGGAATGCGCAATATAATGTTCAATGCATAAAGGGGGGAAGATTCGTGGCATGCATCTTGTCTCTCATGCGGTTGACATCCTCGATTTGGTCAAAACTCATGCATCGTACTCCGGAAAACCCCTAATTAAAATCATATCAAAAAAGCCTTTCCCGATTTTTGGAAACTCGAAATACTTTCCGGCTGCCAAAATCCTTTCAAACCTTAGGAAATAAGGTTAGACAAAATAAAAAAAAGTCTTCCTCCAGAACGAAAAAATCCAAATTTAAACAATAGATATAATATAATAGATTTTTTAACGTCGTGAAGACCAAGAGGTTGTTTGTAATGGTCCTTAATTATGTCAGTTTTTCCAATCGCTGTAGAAGAGTGCATTCTTTGTGGATAAACTTTTTTATCGTCTCTTCCGAGCGTACGATGTAATGGCCAAATTAATTTATGTACAACATACAAAAATTGTTAGGAGGAATCTACGGACAAATTATAAATCCTGGCTTGAAAACTATAATTTTGTACAGTTTCTGCAATTGATGTTGTTCTCCCCTATACGCAAGTCATGTCTACGCATGTCCCCTCTAGTTGGAGACGTTTATCTTGTGGTTGTTGAAGTTGGTCATATATGATATTCATTCATTTATTTAAGTCTAATAGACTTGTTTCAACCAAAAGTTTATTTATTTGTCATTGCAACCACCATGGGTCACTGCATGAATATATTGATGCAAGTGTACAGGCTGAGGATGATATGAATATGGTAACTCGTGGGAATGGTCTAGATGTTGATTATGGTGAAATTAACATGGGGAGCAAAGCTAGGGTAAGATATGGGGTTCTTGGAAATATCCTGCAGAGTAAGAGATTGCATGATTGATCGCATGCATTCTCGCCGATGAACGCCAGAGTTTAGGGCTCTTGAATAAGCACAAAATGGATCGGCAGATAGTGCAAGCTTACTTGATCATGTTTTCAATGTTCTAGACTCTACCAGAACCCGCAAAACCCATCCAGTATTCTATCACATGGAGTATGTAGGTACTCTGCTCCTAAACAAATTTGTGTTTCGATGCCTACTTTGAAGATTTAAAAAAGGTTTCAATTACTTATCTACCATTTGTCTTACTAGAAAAGATCTTGTTACAGATTCTTCGAGTAGGAGGACTTTGCATCCTGATTGGGCTATGTTTTTAGTTGCACAAGTAAGACATGTTTATGACTAGACTAGACTAGACTAGACTAGATTTCATGAAGTGTACAGATTCTTGGGAGTAGCAAATGCGGAGTCACAATGCATCTTATAAGGGGCCAGTTTATTCCAGCAAAAATTTGATGATATTTTAGCTCTACAACCTCCCTTCTAAAACCCAGTCATTTGATTGAACATTTGGCAAGTAGAGCCTTCGTAATCCCTTTTGCTTGTAATGTCTGTAACCGAGAGTTTGGATTTGTTAACTAGTTTGACCTCAAGTTCTACATTGTAGAATGCTTCTTGCTTTTTCTTGGCACACTCCACTATGTGGTAAACATCAAATCATATTCTTGTTTAATATGTTTGTTTAACAGTTGAATTTTTCCACACAATATCGAGCCACAAGTAGGCGTGTTGGAATATCCAGCCACAACAAGTCTCTGAAATTGTCTTGAAGCTAATGAAAGGGATGAGCAATTTGTTGCAAACAACTATTTTTCTTTTAAATATACTAGAAGAAAAGGTGTACAATCCATTTCAGTTTTGTGTGAATACAAAAGGCATTGTCTCTTGATAATCGAGATCTTATTTATTTTGTTTACTCTACTATGCTAGGGATGATGTTGCATGAACTTTCTAAGTATAGTACCAAGGATGAGTTTGTAGTTGTTGTCTCTCAAATTTGAATTCAAGTCTATTGCAATTATAGGCCTAGATATATCTTAATTTGTGTAGTCTATTAAAATTATAAGCCTAGACGCATCGTTATTAATTTGTGTACTGTGATATGGTTCGCAAGAACATGCTAAGGACTATTAGGGAGGTGGCTAAATGTACTTTAAGGTTTCAGGGTTTTGATTAGCATTCCATGAGGGCAACGATAAGGGCAACCCTCTGTGCAGCAGCACCTTGTTGTATTATGACAATGCAAAGTTCCGGCTCTAAACACAATATATCCAACAGACAAAAAACCATCAGAAAATTTCAAATGGGATCTAAACACTTTGCCCAACACCAAACAGGATCTAAAGGGTTTGCCCAACCTGACAGGATTGAGTGTTTTTTTTTTTTTTTTTTTTGGCATTTTCTTACAATCTGTCTTTGTGGTAGGCAAAAATCTAGAGGAAGGAGGTGCGGCAAGAGGAAGAGTTTGTCATAAGCTTTAATCAGAACCATCAAGAGCAAAACTTGAGGGCTTCTTACTCCCATCTCAGGGCATGGCAGTAGGTGGTTTTAGGGTCATTGGAAAGCCCCATGAATCCTTAGGGGTTTGACACCACAAAAGGAAGCTGCAGGTTTAATCTTGGTAAAGTTCCACACCAGAATATAAGAGTTTAATCGGATTACTAGCTTCGCGCAAGATCATACTGAGGCAATGCAAAACATCTGGATTCATATTCCAAATATGAAAATAACATCAGATGTTTAAATCCCCAAAATAAAAAATCTGAAGATAACAACAGATTGGATTCAAAAAAAGATTAACAGGATTCAATGCTTTACTGTGTGATCCTATTTAAAATCTGTATGATTTTAGTACAACCTTTTTCGGCATCCTATGGCGCCACAGTAGCAAGGCGATTTTTTTACCTTGCCATCTTCTCCAATAACACTGTCGAGGGGGTAACCATAGTCATAAGACAATTCCTGCAAAACAACGTCCACATAACAATGTCCATGTCAACTTATGGCTTACAGAAATAGGAAACACCAAGGAGGTTAGTCTATACCTGCAAAGGAGGAATGTTGTCTGCAGCAAAAAGCACTAGACGTGGAAGTCTGATATCGTCGTGCGAAGAAAGCACACACTGGACGAATAGGTTAGGCTCGCAACTGTGGTTGATGAAGCGGGCTACTCCACCGCGATGCTTGGCATCAATCGAGAATTCTGCATGCGGCATATCTTCATCCTGCTTCTCCATTTGTATGTTTCCATTCTGGTCGCTTATAAGCTTTAGCACATCTCCCCAGCGCCTCTGAACAAACAGGCATAACAAGCACTAACGCTATAAATCATGCCACAAACGCTAGAAAACAAATGCCCGAATTATACTAAAATAAACACAAGATCAGCTATTTGAGATGGGCTAACTACTAAATCGAATGGGCCAGCCCTTGGATCAGGGAAGATGTCTCTCCCAAACCTGCAATACAGCTCAAAAGCAAGATAAGTAACAAAAGGTAGACGAGCCTTGTGTCAAAGACAGGATAGAAACTACGGTTAAGACTGCCATCACTTTTATCCTGTCCATACTTTGCATCGATAAGCTTTGCTCTCGGATTTGATCATGCAAGATCCCGATTTTCTAGATCTACCTTCTATATTCCTATTACAGAATATACAGGAGCCAAAGGATGAAGCTTAAACCGATCAAATTCTTCTAAAGGCTTGGTTCTCCAATGTTTTAACCCATGCAAGGTTACAAGTCCGCTGACCATTTTAAGCCCCTCAGTACAGGGAACTTTTTTAAGTACAGATTATGGGCATGGAGAAAGCATGAAAAGACCAAAGGCACAAGAGGATGGACATTGAAAGGGGAATTGGAATACCTGCAACTGAAAAAGAGATATGGAAGGAGGATGCATAAGACAATGTTGTTACATGCCAAAGGATGAAAGGGATTTCGGGAGAAGAAAACAAATATTGGCACAGACATAAAAAAAAGTGCAGAAGACAAAAGAAACCTGAGACACCAGAAGAGAGATTACAACATCACACTTCAGACAGCAGAGAGACAAGCTACAACATCGCACAAAATCATAACTTGAGACATCAGAAAGACAGGCTACAACATCCCATGTGATTAGAGAGATGTGAAATGAATAGAAGAAAAAATGAAATAAATTTTTGAACAAGCACAACAAGAATGGTTAGATGAACGTGAAAGGTTAGCTGAATATGCACAATAAAAATAGGTGAAAGGCATGTGATAATGTATATAAAAGAAGGACACCATGAGCCAAATCCTCATTGTTGTGGACGCAAATTGACACATCGCAGTTCATGGAATATGCAACAAATTGCTATCACAAAGGCCATGCTTCTACAGCCAATTAGTATAAAATAGAGATCAAGAGAGAGGGATTTAGCCAGAAAGAATGAAGGGCAAAGTAAAACTGGTAGGCAATGGCAAGGTTGCTTCTTAATTTCTCGAACCTTCTAATAATGCAAGCATCTTTTTGCAATATGTTCAGTATTGGTTTTCTATTCATATTAGATCTAGCAAATACTGACTGACCCAGATCAATGAAAGGACAGTGAAGCATTAAAAATAAGCATGAGGAAAATACCTGTCGACCATCTACTCCGCGCATTGTTTGCATGCAGTCCAAATCGAAAATATACTGATTTCCAAATTCAGCATCTTCAGACCTGATTAAGCAGCCTGTATATTCACAAATAGGTGCCCCTGCTGGAATTGAATCCCATGATCTGACGCCCCAACCTTTGTTTAATGTTCGAAATACCTAGACAGTAAACAGAATTAGGGTGTAATAAACTTTCCAAGTCAGTGCCAAAACTCACCTCCAGTCTGTAACGGAGGCCATGTTGTGTTGTTCGATTTATACAACTAGAATCACAACCACAGTTTGGTCCACACTCGTAGACCACATCTAGAGGTACTGCTAATCTGGAAGAATGAGCAAAGGCCTCAGATACAATAAAAGAATTGAAAGAACCATCCAATTCCTACATTTCATCACTTATTATTCTAATATCTACGCAGCGTTCCAATTGATCTCTAACTCTGAACTTCTTACCTTCCACCATGACTGTCAACATAAGGGAACACTCCACCGTTTCTTTGAGCACAACTGCATTTGCTCGCAATAAAACATCCTCCCTTGCAACTGCAGCCTCTTGCAGGAGGTGGAATTTCAACACTTGAAGCAACTTCAACCAGTTCTGTATACACGAATGATCCATCTGAAAGAGCACAGGCAAACAGTTATGCTCATGACAAGAGAATATAAGAGACATAACAATTTTTTTACCAAGAGGGCTTAATGGAGGATCATCAACTATATTAGATGCTGGAACCGGCAAATTCTCCAATCCATTGGAAATATCTTCGCAAACTAACCTGTGAAGTACATCACTAAGGTCAACCATCGGCCTTATACCTAGATGTAGGCCTTAAAAGTGCTCTCACCCTCTGAGCTCTGCTGGAGAGTCTGGGATACGCCCTCTGCAGAAATGAACCTGCAGTCACCAAGCCAGAATGCATTATAAATGTTTTAACAACACTCCCATAGCATCGACTTACCTGGTCGGTGGTCAGTGCAGACTGACCATCATCCCTTTTCAGCTTGTACTTGAAGACTGTAAATCCGGAGATCCCCTGTTCTGCCCAATATTCAACAACCTGGATGAAAAGCTATCAAACAGTCAAAAACAACGTGAACGAAATGGTTCATTACAAACAAGAAAAGAATGTGCACGTGCCTTGTAAAGACCATCATAGGTATACACCCTTTTAGTATAACTATGATTCGAATCATGGCCTCGAATCACTCTCACTGGAGTGCCTTCTTCAATGCAATTCTATAGCGTAAATTCACTACTTAGCAAAAACACGATGAATTGAAATACAAAATGCTATATATTTGTTTATGTAATGCTACCTAGAAGAGAAATATGATTTCAATCTATAGATAGTGTTCTTACCTTGAGGGCCAGATTGCCCTTATCCATCTTCTGGTCTTTTATTTGGCGTCTGTTGCCAGTTAGGTCATTGCCTCCCTGGCCTGTATATACAACCTCTTCAGATTTGTCGACATCATCTTCATAACCTCCAGACATCACAATTGATACTGCGAGAGGCAGCTTATAGTTGACACTTTTCTGTTCCATGTGCACAGTCAATGCTTTATATCTATTAAAAGCAGAATTGGATCCTGTCCAAGTTCCAGAGCATACCTTATACGTAGTTGGAGCCATATAGTCAATGCCATTGAGCCAGTGATGGTGTAAGCCAATGGCGGACATTTCACATCGAGAAAAAAAATGATCTCCAACATTGACACCTGGAAGGTAGTCTTATAACATTATGAAATGATAGACCAAAAACAAAGAGAAGAGGCATTTACAGTACCAGGAATGATTCCGATCATCTTATCAGGATAAAGTATTGCTCCAGCTTTGTGCATCTGAGGAATACAATTCACTTGAGATTATACAAGGATCAAAGAATGGGTTGCCTTATAATAGTTACCTTACTTATTGCCTGCAGATCAGGCCTTCGTGACTTCCGTTTCCCAAAATCCTCCTCCTTACCCAAGCAGCATTTTGCAGGCTTTCGTGACTTGTTCTTCCCATGAGCATCCCCATTTTTCCCACTGCGTTTTCCAGGTTTTTGTGACTTCTGTTTGCCAAAATCCTCCTCCTCTGTGCTCAAACAACGTTCCTTTTCCTCCTAAAGATAATAAGTATACGATTCAGAATTCCATGCAAGAATCAGGTCAAACATTTAATCTCTCCACATGAAACCACATGTATTAAAAAACCAAGTCAAAATATTCCTACCTCTAAAATAAAGATTGAGAACATTCGTATTCTACCCTCTAAATTAATACTAGGGATTACAAGGTCATTACCTTTATTGCTTGGAGATAGTACATGTTAAATATCCTTAAATTGTTCTTTACTTTCGCCACATCATTAAGGATAAGACATGTTTGAGGATCATGATTTTCTTTGTTTGGCTTCATGGTTTCATCATTAACACCTAGATTGCATCCCTTGTCCATTCCACTTGTTACTTCATAATCAGCTTCCTCCCTGCATTCTTCAACCTCTTGCTTTGTGACATCATTATTGTGTTTATAGATGTCTGCTGAAGAAGTACGTTTATAGGCTGCTTTCCTAGTCTTCCTTTGAATTCTCAACCTTTCGTTACCACGAGCGTAACTGGAAACACAATTTCTTGTAGGCCGCGTAGAAACTCGCAATTGTGTAGTTGCTTTCCTCTTGTTGTTCATTTTTATAGCTGCAGGGACACTGTAGTCAGGCATTTTTTAATAAAAGGAAGCAGAGAGTTGAACTAAAAAAGCTATGGTATCTATTTAGTCTAGCTACAGATAATTATAATAAACGACTGCATTGCTTAAGTCAGAACCACTTAGTATAGAGGTTGTGCTCTCTTTTTTCGGCATAATCAAATTCTGAGGACCTATATGCATAGAGCTATATGCTCATGTATCAGAATTTGCTGTTTCAGACCTACACGACAAATGAGATTCGCAAAGAGGGCGTGGACCAAAAACTGTGGACCAACTATTCTTCAAAATAAATGCGTTTTCCACTGACTGATTTAGCTCCAACGGCTTATCCGATCCTCATTCTGGCAGATCAACCGTAGCTATGAAGCGGCATCGTATTTGATTGACAACGAGGGATGCAAAGCAGAAAATAAAGAGGCAAGAAACGAAGAGACGAGTACAAAAAAACATGCAACGATATATCAAGATCCGGGGATATATATTAATCACCTAATGGCGCTTCAAAGAATCGTCTTCGTGAGCAAGATTCCGATTGCAAGCACAAATCCAATACTTATGGTTCGGGCAGCTTCACATTTCAGATGATTCACAGATTTGATTGGCAATGCGGTAAGGAATGGCCATTTCATGAAATCAATTTCGACTAAAGAATGCATTAATGCATTAGAAAAAACTGGAGGTACCTGACAGTCTCGATTGATAAGGGACGGCGCCGCAAAAGAACAGCAAACTAAGCCTTCAAATCCGCAAATCCGACGGAAAACATAACTGGGATAAGCGATTAAAACCCTTGGATAAAATCGTTCGAAGCTCGGCCATGGCTCCGCTAGACTGTTGGTTTCCCGCGCTGCTCATCCGAGCGTCGTGAGTGCATGAAGATAAAAAACAAAAGAGAAACAAAAAACGAGCAGAAATTTGAAATCTAGATTAGTGTGCTGATATTTACTTTTCACGGCAGCATAATCCAACCATTTAATGATAACTAGGTACGTTTTGGGTTCCTAGTAGGCGTATTATCATAGCGGAATCTCAACAATAACATTTCACTTTACACGAACGAAATAATGCTTTTGGTGGGGTCAAAAAGATAGTTATACCCCTTGGTGTATCCCGGCACCAAAATATTCCATCTCCAAGATCCTCTGCCTGTCCCCGACGGCCTTCGTTCGGCCCCCTCCGTTCTGCCAGACATGAGGTGCGGCAGGCTGGTCCAGTCAATCGCGGTTGCAGCTCGCGATGGCGAATCCAGGCCGTTGGCTATATTCCGAATTCCATGATCCCTCTTGCGTATTGCTGATCCCGGGAGAGCACTGCCCTAGCCCCTTATGCCGGGAGACCATTTTGGCGATTCCGGAGCACAGGTGCAGCCTCGGTCTCAAACCTCCTCACCGAACCTCCGACGTCCGAAGGTATCCGACACCTGTCTCCCACTGACAAACATCCACGTCGTCTAGTTTCTGAATGCAACTGAGCCGTTCGAGCTGCACCCGACTGGGGGATCGTATAGTGAGCTCCAAGCATGCAGGATCTCCAACGAGGTAACTCGACTGACGAAATCCCGGCGGAGCAGATCCCGACGGTAAGGAGCCCACGACCGATCGCAGTGGCGCATCCTATCTGTTGGGCCGGCGGGATCCCGTACCGATATCCTGGCGTATGGGAACCCCGTTACGGCAATACGACAGACGAGACCCCGACAATATAGATCCCAAGGGATAGGCGCCCGGCCCTGTCGCAGCCGTCTAATGTCTGGGTGCATCTGAGCCATTTGAGCTGCACCCGGCTGCGGGGATCTTATAGGGAGCTCCAAACAACTCCAACGAGGGTTGTTGGACGGCGGGATCCCCGATAACTATCCTGGACGATGGAAGCGCAGATATACATCCCGCGCGTCGAAATCCCAGCCTGATGACATCCCAGTGGTTAGGGGCGCGGGCTGGGTGCTCCCAGGGTACGGGATCACAATATGGAGATCCCTGATCGTGCCTGCCATGCAGGGTCCCGACCCCTCATGCCACCTTGGATGCATCAAAGCCCTTCGCGAGGATAACTAAGTTCGCGGGCTCTGATTGGTGGAATGAAATTGCTGTGTTTTTAGGTAGAATTTTGGAGAAAATATCATGAGCCAATAGGTGTATGATGGTTATAACAATCACATTTTCTCAATTATAAATCTCTTATTTATTCCAAGCCATCCCAAAAAGCCTCAAATGACCAACATCACGAAACTGACCCAATTTGATCAGATGGAGTTTGTGCTTGTGCTTTGGAGACTCAAAATTAAACCATCGTAGAAATTAACATGTCCAAAAAGGTATCTCCCTTATTCATATTAAAACCCCGTTGAGGTGTTTATCTTGAAACATTGCTGCCACGGATTCTTTAAATGCCACTTTAACGAGGACATTTAGAGGCTTTCGAGTTAGGATATAATGGGTTCAAAACACGTAAAATGTGCTACTTTTGCCTCGTATATCATACATACATCTTGCTACCTTTATATTTGCACGAATTACATTTCTTCTTGCACTAAACCATCTACTAACATCTGCTTGCCAATGGTGGCAATGGTGCTTTGCCATTATGTATGTAGTGCTACCTCAATGTTACAAGCGTGTTTTGATTTTTTTGCTAGTGGAATCTACGTCTTGTATTGTTGTCACTTGCCTTCCTTATTTAACACGTGAATACCTTTTTTAGGCACGTGAATATTTTTTTTAAGGCCTTGAAGGGGGTGAAAATATACTTACCCTAGTTTCAGTGATTCCTTCGCGGTTAATCCATCCCACGGAATCACCAAGCCCTTGCGAATGGGATCCGTTTCACAGACTCCGTTTTCACACTGAGATCCCTTCCAACGGAATCACCACGGACGAATACTTCCGAAAGGAATTACCTCCCAAAATATCTCGCCGGAAGGAATCACTGTTTTTCAAAAATTCTCAATAATAGCGTACATTCCATTTTTGCCCCCAGATTTTTTCCCCAGTTTTGTGGGCTATAGCGGAACAGAGGCGCCATTCTTCATCTTGTCGGATGCCGGATGCTGGAGGCGGACCCACGGGAGTTCAAAGGAAGAGCAGATTCGAGAGTTTTAAAGTTGTGGGTTCTTTGCATATTTACCTTTTTATTTTTATTGCTTTGGGTTTCTTCTGCAGATGGCCGGATTCTGAGCGCCCACCATAGCCAAGGCAAGCGAGCTTGTATACACACCGAAATAGATCAGCTCCAACTCCCGCTCAGCCTGCTGCTACTGTTTCTCCTTCGCCGGATTTGAAGAAAAGCTTGCATTCTTCCGGTAGTGACTGTAGCATCCATGAAAATAGGGTTGCATTGATGAAAAGGGGTTGTGTTGATTACAGGAGGCAGAGGAATGATTCTTGCTAATTCCTTGCTAGTTCAAGGACAGATGGGGAGGCGCTGATCACAGAAAGTCATCTGCTTCCCCGTTTTGAAGGGCCTAAACCCCCCATTTTGAACCCTGGCGCAAAGGAGTAGAGGTCACAGAATTTTTGTGGCCCGGCCAAAAGCTTATGAGACCCCATAATGGCCGCTAGCAGAAAGGTCAGATCTGAGCAAGGTAATCGATCTGCCTAAAGTCAGAGAGTCCCTTTGATTTCAGCTTCTGGATGGAATTTTTGCTCCAGAGTTTTTGCCCCAGTTCAATCTACGTGCTGCAAGCCCCACAAGCTGAGATGGATCCATCTGGGCTTTCAAATCCGATTGAGTCGACACATTAATCTGTTTTTTATGCGCAGAACCGATCAGAAAAGGAAGAAATTCAAATCAATCCATGTTTTTCTACCGAGTTTTTTCTGTTTTTTTTTTTATCCAGTTCTTTTGGTTTTTTTTTTTATCCAGTGTTGAACTGCCAGGTTGTTTGCTTTTTTATTTCCTTTGTTTGTGGTGAGGCTCTGGTGAGGCCGATCTGGCCTGGAGGTTCGAATCCTCCAGCCCTGAAAAGAACAGGGAACACGGTACATGCAATGGATCAATGCAGGCAAAGTTTTTTTAGGCAATGGATCAATGCTGCAGAGTTTTTTTTGCCATTGATCCAGCATTTGTTTCTTCATCTCTTGGTTTCTTTTTTCCCATGATCTTAAATTGGAGTAGGCAGAAAATTCTTCTGCTTGGATTGCTCCATTGCCAATTTTTCTTCCATATAGACAGATCTGCCATGGCCAAAGAATTGCCCACAGCAATTTAAAATTACAGGGTGATTCTACGGGGCAGGATATTTTGAACATGGTGATTCCACGGCACAGAATATTTAAAACCTGGTGATTCCACGGGGCAGGATATTTGAAATGGTGATACGGCCCAGAGGGATACTTCTATTGGGATATTCCACGGGGTAGAATTTCTCGGATGGTGATTCTGCCTGGTGGGATACCACATTTGTGATTTCGTCGAAAGGAATCTCTTGGACGTTGTGATTCCGCCGGGCGGAATCGTGCCCGGTGATTCCGCCGAAAGGGATATTAGCTTGGTGATTCTGTCCCGCGGTAAACTTTGGACGGCCAGGATCTGAAACGGGGCAGGCAGAACGGAATCTGTTCGGGAGGGGGTGGTGATTCCGCGGGAAGGTAGGAGTTGCGAAGGAATCACTAAAACTAGGGTAAGTATATTTTCACCCCCTTGAAGGGGTCGGAATTTTTTTTAGTTAACACAAGCCATTACATCTCACACCATCTCCAAGGCCGCGAAGGGGCCAAAATGTTTTTCAGTTAACTCAAACCATTACATTCAACACTTTTAAGTTAAATCCCTCCTAAAACCCCTTTTGGTTTGGGTGCATATTCACACAGGGTGACTTTGGGCAACAAGATACTGGAAATCCTTCGCTTGCTAACACAAATAGTACAACTTGACATATTGCAGGATTTCGTAGGACTTAGAAATGTGCAAAATCCTTTTGCAATATGAACCTTCATCTGCAAGTGATAGCAAGCCGGAGATATATTGGTGTTTTGAGAGGTTTTGAAATGTGGTGTAGCTTTTAAGAACCCAAAACATGACGTCTGGAATGCTCGTATTAAGTTGTGCAGCTCTGCTACAAACAAATGAACAAAAGATGCATAAAGATAATATAGAGTGAAACTTACAACATAAAGGTTGAGCATTTGAAGCATTCTTGAGGTGTGTATAGCCCATTTCAATGTGCAAGCTACAAAAGATCTTTATGTGATGCATTTTCATCTCATATTGAGTGGTTAAATTTGAATTGTTTTGAACCTTTAGCTATATGTACCACTTGGCATTCTTGCCAATTTTTAAGCTCTGGTCAATTTGGACATTTGATCTATGGAGCGATTGAGAAGTCTGTCTGTTTCTAGCAAATTATAGCATATTTCTTCCACGTCATTGTTGTTCTCCAAGCAACAAAGTTATCATCAGCATGTAAGCAATATGCATATGATAATTTGAAGAAGGGGGCTATCTATATTCTCAAGAAACTTTAACAAAAATCTCTTATTTCTTGTGTAACTCAAAACAATTCAAGAGCATTCAAGAGAAGGTCAGAAAACCACTAATTATCATGTCATTTAATGGGTGACTCTCGAGAAATTACCCAATGAAAAAAAAATATAAATTTAATAAATTAGGGGAAGTTCAACTTAGATTGAGATTCTACTGGTGGACGTTAATGCCTAGCATTTAGCAACAAACCAATCAAATGAGCCGACTGCAAACTTTCGGAGTTAGAGCATGATTCCATTGATGCAGGGAGTTTGGGGAGATGATGTTTGAGCATTGGGGAGGGGCTGGAGAAGACATTAACTGCATGATAACTATTAGAGGATTGTCCACGACAATTAAGTGGGGAGGATTTGTCGACATCAAGATCTTGACACCCGCTCCTCATCTACGACAGATTTGCTCCACGATGTAACTTCAACGCAAGGAAATTGCTGCAGTGGAATCAAAGCAATGACAGCTTTAGGTCTTTTAAACGAGGCAGTTTCGATGAAACGGAGAACTACTCCTTCCCGCGTGGAATCTCACCCTTAGCATATATAATTGTAAAAAAAAGAATGCAATTATGTCTATCTTCGGCTAAGATTTTCATGCTGGATTGAAGGGGAATTTATCTACAACAAATGGATTCTTCCTAGACTGTAAGAAGCAACCAATGCATGCAAAATGTCTGACTGAAACCATATGCAACTTAGTCTTCTCATATGAATCAGTGAGTGAATAAGAAGCTCAAGAAAACCCAATTTCACTTTCCAAAATTGCAAAAGATGCAAATTTATTTATGCCTTTACGTTGTATACATCCCTCACATTCCAACAACACTTCTATATAAGTACGATATGGATGTTGCTCACGATCCAAAAAAACATTCTTGAGGTTTGTGATACTACCTTCTTAAGGCTTTTGCTAACACAAACATATTAGCTTCTTCATATACAATGTTCTTTGCAATTCTATGCTTCATTCTCTTTTCCATCAACTTCATCAAAAGTGATAGACCATACCACTATACAACTTGTATTTGATTTGTTGAATACCATACAATTTTGCTAGATTAAAATGAAATATACATCTTCTACAAGGGCTTACCTCTTTCTTTTCATCTCTGCTTGTTCCAATGATTGTGATCCGCAATGCAATATTTTGGGATTCAACTCTTCTACTCACTACACATTCCATAACATCTAAACATAAAATATCTTTATTTATCTTTATCATCACCATACAACCTTTCTTTTTCTCCCTCATTGCTCCAAGCCTGTCTTACTGCTAGATCATTTAACATCATGCTCGACACATCCTTTCTTGGAGTCCCAACATTTTGAAAAATCGTAGGATGCTCGGATAAACATGACTTATTCAACTCACCACAAATCCCCAATAATAATTTTATGCGAAAAGAAATGTCAACGACCTTGGTCGTCGCGATAAAATTCTTGTAGTATATAAGTAGTTTATTTGTTAATCTAATGCATTAATCAGTGGTGGCTTCCTATAAAATTTTACTGTGCTATTTCATTTGGCAAAATGGAGAAGCTTCGTGTTAAAGAAACATAACTTTCATCTTTTTTTTTATTTTGAAGGACGTGAAACTCTATTAATCAGAAAAGTACAAACATAGATGGGGGACTGGAAACCCAGTGGAGAAATTGTCCATCAGGGCAAAACCACACGCTACCTGGTAACATACAGTTTTTTATATAGTTATATATAAGTGTTGATCTGAAGATAGTGGACCCAAATACGATTCTTCACTTCGTCCGTAACTAATGAAGATATATAGGCTTTGACAATGCGTTACTTAGCTTCAACAAGCACTTGAGCATCAAGGGTTCTAATGCCCTTGAAGATGAAGAGATTTCTTCTTTTGCAAATCGACCAAATGATCCATGCTGAAGCCAGATGAAATGCCCTCTTTGTCAGACTGTCCCAGGAACTTGGGTACATAGCCAATAACACATGCTGACTGTTTAAATTGCAATTGAAGAGACTTTGAAGCCACAACCAAGCCGGTCTAGTATACTGACACAAGAAGAAAGAATGATCAATCGTCTCAGTCCTCTAAGCACATAAGGGCCATGCTGCAGACACTTGCAGACGAAACTTGTGTATCAGAACATTGACACGCATACATCTATGGATGATCTGCCACCACAAACTGACAAGTTGGGATGGAGTAGCTTATCTCCCCTTGTGACCCTACAGTATAAAAGTGATGCAGACAGCATGGAATGCATTACTACATCTTGCAAAGGCATTGAGTATG
>JAANSK020245277.1:0-13864 GCA_011763485.2 Isoetes engelmannii
ATCTGCAAAAACACGGATAATTAGCAGAAGATGAAGTGCATTGTCCTCCATTGCTCTATTTTCCGGGCAGAAAAGGACCATGCTATATGCATTCGCCCCATCGTCTAGGACCATTCACAAATAAAATGGACTCCTAACGTATGGCATAAGCAGGCAAGCATGATCGTATTTTATGACTAAATCATTGCAGAATGCAAAATCGTTATCTGCATCGAGAATGGAGTCCCTGCTCCCTACTCCAAGGAATGCTTGCTTCAAGGAATAAAGTAATTTGTAAAGGAAAGGCAATCGTGGTATCCTCATACAATAATACACCTATTTCCAACAGACATTGTACAGAGGAAGATGAAGTACCTAAAGAAAAACGAAATGATCAAGCTCTGCATATTTAGACTAAAACCGCACACAAAAGACCATGAAACAGAAGCGCAAAATTTAGAAGACCTGCTGTGTGATCGAGAGAGAATAAAAAACCTTGGTTGCCTTCAATCAGAAGCCTTGGTTGCATCTGCAACAAAGAATCTTGCACTGCAGCCCTTGCAAAAGACGATTAAACTTCAAATCAAAATATGTTATTGCATGCTTGGTTGCTTGCTGCTGCCGCAAACTTTCTGGCTCGCCCTCAAATCTGCAAAATGGAGTCTTATGTAAAAACCAACTTCTCATACTTATAGACCATCAAGAAAAAAAAAACTAAAGCGTGAGCAGCAACCTACAATGGAAGGACTGCTTACAAACCCCCAAAAATGTTGTAGAACCTCAAAACAGTGTGCATCCAATTCCAGCTATTTTCTGGAAGATTCAATTTTCTCACTGGATTCTGGCATACAAACCCGGGTATGATGCCTCCTCACAGTTCAGATAAAGAAAGTAGCTGCCATGACGAATCAATCTGCAATGAATCCCTTTGTGGATCATAAGCTGGATAACCCCAACGCATTGCTTATCAAAAAAATAAAAACCTCTAAAGAAAAAAGTTAAAGAATCACCTGCTTGCTGCCGGATTCCAAGTAGAGCAGAAAATCAAAGCTTCCATAATTCATGGCTCATGCTCCCAAGGCCCTTCCTTTAAGAATAGCAAACCGTTCCATAAAGCATTTTGCAAATAAGAGGTCGGATTAGAGAAAATACAGAGTAGCAAATAGTATAGAAGCAAGAAACATAAAAAAACCAAGCAAGAATCTTACAGCAACAAACGCACAACAGGATTTACAGTCTGATTCACAGCATCCTCTCCAGCGATTCCTCCAGCTCCAAGCTCCCTCCGATTTAGTCGAAATGCAAACGTCTTGATAACCCCTCTTCCTCAAACCGGTACCAGCCGGGCATCCTCAAAATCCACCGCCCCAGAAGTTACCTGCAGAGTTTTCGCATGATTGGAAGGGAAGGGGGAAATATAGCCGGAAGAAGAAAATACCCTGGCGCCAGATGTGGCTACGGCAATGGTGCAGCAGAGAAGCGGACTCCTTCCTTGGAAAGGGAGAATTCAAAAACTGAGAGAATGGCTGCCGTTTTAAAATTTTCACGACGGGGAGGTGGTAATTATGAGCCTGGACGGTGGTAATAATGAAAAGCTGTGCAGAGAGGGGAGGTGAGCACCTGCCTGAAAGCGCGAAACATCTCCGGAAAAAGAACATATTGGCCTAAAATAGGTTTTTTCTTCCAAATGTAACGCCGGAAAAATTCCACACCGGCATCACCGAGAAACCCCAAAAACATTTTAAGTAAGTAGATATTTATGTGAAGAATTCAATGAAGAAAGAAAATAGACCCGACGTTTTGCAACAAGCTGACCTAGCCTCTTGTGGTCTTTATGTTATGGCATATATGCACGCCTTTGTGGATGCCCAGGGCAGGCTAAGAGCATGGTGAGAATTACATACTAAGTACTCTAACTTCAAATTCAAATCTGAATACTAATTTTTTTCATTGTTTAGACAATTTTCTTCAAATTGGTTCGATGTGGAGTCAACAAGGCATGCATGTATCCACCAAATCAGTGTGTTTTCCTAGACAAGAGCAAGCATTGCGAACTGAATTAAAAAGGTATCACCTCCACCCGATCATCAGAGGCTCTTGTACCTCCACCCAATCATAGGAGGCTCTTTCTCAACAAAGCATGCATGTATCCACCGGCGTGGGCAAGGGGGGGCAAGGGGGCATTGCCGTGGGAACCATCTCGGAACACTGTCCAAGAAGTGTGCTGACATGTCAGTCCCCCGTTATCAGCCAGAGCCTCCTGTTATCAGCCAAGGTGGGCGTGACACAAATCCGTGTGTTCAACAAGGCATGCATGTATCCACCAAATTCGTGTGTTTCCGTAGACAAGAGCAAGCATTGCGAACCGGAAAAAAGGTATAAGCTATGCACCACACTGCTGCTATACCCTTCCCCAGAGATGGTTGAGCTTCCACATTCTTTATCCACCAAAATCGTGTGTTTCCATAGATAAGAGCAAGCATTGCGAACCGAAAAAAAGTATCACCTATGCACCACACTGTTGCTATACCCTTCCCCAGAGATGGTCGAGCTTCCAAATTCACTTGCACAATAGCCACTGGCAAACTTGTAAATTACCTGCAATAGCATGTTTAGTCCATTCACAAGGAAAATGCAGATATATATTGGCATTTACCTGGAACATGCCCTTTACCCACATCAGTGAGGGTTTGCCCTTTAGAGACAACCCACAAAGCTTTGGCTTTTTCGATATCAACATGTGACGTTTTTGCTAGCCAGTGTTGGGTAAAGTTCGGGAACAGGCAAAGCCGGGGAACATTATAACCCAGCTGGTTGAAAATGAATAATAATTTATATTAAGTTAGTGCATTGTGGAAAAAATTTACTTAGAATTTTCTATTAAGATAATGCATATCCTTATCGCTCATCCTGGACCATTGATCTCTTGAATATTCCCTACAAGATTCCCTCTAGTGCATTCTACACCGTTCGGCAAAAATAAGATGGGGTCAAACTCAAATTTCCACATCACCCTATGGTTTCTAAACCATAGGATCAAGTCAACACATCAGTCAATTTCCCCACACAATTAGCATTTAACAGTAACAACTCTTAGCTGATTTGAACCTCCTGCCACAAGGAGCTGTGCCACAAACGACTGCAACCACGCATACCTGTTTCCCATCAAAAGTGAGGAAACTACACGTTGGAGCATGCAGTCACCACCAATGAATCAACACAATATAAAGCAACATCAAATTAGCGAGAATGGAGCATGCGGATTCGAATCCCCTCCGTAAATCGGATCTCAGTGTGGTCCACCACGACCTAAAGGTTAGGAGCTAATCCCATGCAAACATACACACATGCTCAATCACACTATGATATGTGAGGAAAACGTACAAAGAAAATCAAGATCTATGCACACTAGTTATACCTCATATTCAGTGCAGTTGCATGCCGCCATTTCAATGCATTCGCCAATCCAATTTGAATGCATTTGGCAACAAAAATAAGAAAAACAAGGCATCATAAAGTGGCTAAACAGGTTTATGCCCCATGGTTTTTATGTACGTGGTCCATCAGGAATAAAATATCAATACGATGCAAGACTGAAGAATAAAAGCACATCCCAAATAAGCCTTCCAGTTTGATTCATCCAGCTTCTGAACTTAAAAAATATGGCAAGAAGAACTATATTCGGAACCCAAAATCCTGGACATGGCCTGACAAGAAGAACTTTGAAGAATCAAGGATAAATAAGAGTTGTAGATCAAGCTTGAAGGGCATGTGATTTGTATGGAAAACAACTATAAATTGCTATGCTCGGAGCAAAGAGCAAGCAGTTACCTAGAAGAATATCCCGCGTCCCCTGCTCTTCTAGAAAGGATTTCGATCCATGACCTCTCTGCCAGGATTGAATTTGAAGAACGACGGAATCTGGCTTTTGGCAAATGTTGAAATACCTAAGAATTCGAGATCTCAAATATCGCAACTCTCTTCGGTATTGAAGAGCCACGAAAATGCAGAATGCCCATTGCTTGATTTATAATCCAGCAGATTTGCTTTTAGAAAAGCAACTAAGGTTCAAAGGTACTTTTTGAAAAAAATACCTCCTTATCTTCCTTATCGCTCGTCTTGGGTTGATCTTGTTGAACCGAACGAAGAACAAAGGGCAGTTGTTCCATACCTTGTAGCAGCACCCCATGCCTGCCTGCTCGCCATTCCTGCAACGCGCTCAAGCGCCTCCGCCATCTGGAAGCACAAAACCGGCACAAAAATCGCACACAGGGATTCCATACCTTAACAAATTGGAACTTCCAATTTCGACCTTAGCCAAAAACCAAAATCGATTTTCCACAATCATCTTTGTACGGTTTTTTATACAAATACCCCATCCCAACCTTCCCAGATCATATGTAACCTTGTATGCTTTTTACGTTTTGGGAACTTTGACTACTATATCTCAAAATTTTCTGGCTGGGCCTAAAAAGTTTGCCGAACACTCTAGCCCCTTAGGTAGGCACACTTTATGGATCATTGCATGTTATAATCCTGCCACAAGTTCAAATCCCATTGATTACCACTAGGTGGGCGAAGTGGACGAGTGGAAGTCCCACAGTGCAGTGCACTGTTCAATTCAAATCCCATTGGTTACCACTAGGTGGGCGAAGTGAATGAGTGGAACTGTGTCACAGTGCATTGCAGTACGTGTTCCCTCGATCAAACAAAACAATCAAAGGCAATTTGTGAAGTGGACATAAAGTTTTGGCGCCATTCAAAACAAACAAACGCGCCAATGCAATAATAGGCCTAGCCTATATTTTTTTGAAGATGAAGATAAGAGATTCAATTGAATTATATTTGTTTTCAAGTCCTCGTCCCTTCTAGCAATAATTCAAGGGAAAGAAAGATTTAATTAATATATGTGTTGCATTTTAAAGGGCACACAGATGAGATCTATTTGGTAAAAAAAATGTTAAGCTGCAGATTGATAGTGCGCTTATATATTGGTGCATTTGCTTCGGCAATGGCCGTCTTCAAATCTGTTGCGGAAGCAATGGTCGTTTTTCGAGCACATTATTTGGCCATGGTATCTGTTTCTTTTTCGTCTCCTTCTCGATACGATTTCTACTTAGTTTCTTTATAGTATCGGATCATTCTGTTAAAGTGTCGATTCCCTGATAGAAATTTCCCTCTGTTGCTTGGCTTGCACATTAGTTCATGGGCCGTCGGATTCAATATACCAAGATGTGTGTGTAGAGTTACCAAGATGAGCGTGTAGAATTACTGAAAGAAAAGGGAGATCTTTTGCCATTTCCTTCAGTACATCTTGTGTTTTTTGGAGCTTTTTCATAAAGTAAGAATCTGTTTGTTAAGATAAAGACCCTCTTTTTATTAAGCTTGGGCTCCTAACGTAATTGTGGGAACTGCTTATCGAGATGAATGAAGGAAAAATCCTCCGGATTTGCATTATTGTTATATTTCATTGCGTTATTGTTATTTTACATGGTATATTATATATATAATTGTTGGGACTTTACTGTTACTGGTTGTCAAGGTAACAGAAATATGCTGACTCCGGATCTTGCAGAACTATTGCATTATTGATTGCATATGGTACTTGGGGACTCGCATTTTTACTGCAAATAAAGAATGATGAGATCACCATTTTCTAATCTATGTAGCATTGTTTGAGAATAGACTTGCATTTTCAAATTACCACAAAAATCAAATGAGGAATGATCAACTTTGCAGAAGAACCATTTTTATCAAAACCTGAGTTGCGTAACAGTATGAATTCCCTTCATTCAAAATTGTGAATTGTGTTTTTATGATTCAAAATCTTATGTTGGCTTTAAATCTGTTTGTCAAATCAAGAGATGGCACAGCACTTCACCTCATTCACAAAATATAGGTGCGGCTGTCCTCTTATTATCATTGGTTCTGCAGAAAAGCTCTCAGTTTAAACCACCTCAATCAAAGATGGTTCGTAATCTTCTGGAGCTTCAAAACCAAGTAGGTTAATAATCGTGGCCGCTACATTAGCAAGCCCAGCCTTTGGAAGATCTTTCCTAAACCTAATGTTCTTCTGCAACCCAGGTCCACCTATTGCAATTGGAACCTGCAATGGCAAAAATGCATGCACAATGAGAATTACCATTATCATGACTTCTGCAAGAGCGTGCAAGTTAAAAGAACACGCATTACCGGTGCCAATGTATGAGATGTAAGGATTTGAACATTCCCATTTTTGTCCTTCACAGGTTCATTTGTCTTAGGATTCCTCTTCACCATGTCTTCCGCATTGCCATGATCTGCTGTAATAAGATAGATGCCTCCAACTTGCTCAATAGCATCCACCATTATCTGCAAAGACAAATGCCTTGCTTACAGTCAATATTTACACCTTACACAAAAAACTAAAAAGTACCAATTTAAAGAACCAGTCAGAAAATAACCTTGACGGCTTTGTCAGCAGCCTCGCAGCCAACAATTGTTGCCTTGAGATCACCAGTATGCCCAACCATGTCACCATTTGGTAAGTTCACTCGCACCTAGAGAAACACAAAGTACTTCAGTACAAGACGATAGTAGAAAGATGACAGACTTGAATATAAACATGAATGACCTGATCAAACTTCCCACTAAGAATAGCTTTCTTTGTCCTCTCAGCAATCTCCACAGCCTTCATCAACGGCTTTTCATTGAAGCATATGCCCTGATCGCTAGGGATTTCAACATACTCCTCCTTGTCCTTGTTAAAGTAACCAGATCTATTTCCATTCCAGAAAAATGTGACGTGGCCAAACTTTACTGTCTCACTGCAAGATCATGAGTCAGTTGCAAGCATGTGAAGATAATTCAAATCCATAGTAAAATTGACTCACGCACCTGCAAGCAAATGTACTAATGCCATTATTCGCTAGATACTCTCCTGAAGTTCTATCAATTTCAGGTGGAGATACTAAATAGTGGCTAGGAAGCTTTAGCTCGCCATCATACTGAAGCATCCCTGCATATCTGATCTTGGGAAAACGGACACGATCAAACTTATCAAATTTCTCATATTCCAAAGCCTTGGCCAGCATAACCATGCGGTCAGCACGGAAATTCACAGTCACAACAGCATCCCCATCAACAATAGGCCCAACAGCCTTCCCACTGTCATCAACAATAACAAAGGGAGGATAGTATTGATCATTGACCTTGGGATCGGCTTCCTTCAGTTTCTTTAGAGCCTCAAGGGCGCTTTTAAATTTATTTGGTGCTTCTCCAAGGACTTGAGCATCCCAACCCCTTTTGACAACATTCCAGTCATTCTGCATAACAGATAATTTTTATCAATACACAAAGAAGCATGGTGGATGTGAGGCTAAAATTTTGAAGGCCTAAAGGAACTTCATGACAAAAAGTTGATTCCCTAACTAACGCATCCAGATATTCCTCAAACGTGGTTATCAGCTTCTACTCGAATGATTCTTAATTCTTACCTCATAACGGTCCATTGTCACTTCCATACGTCCACCTCCAGAAGCAACTAGTGCATCGCATCCCTTATCACGCAAGTCTTTCAAATCCTTTTCTAGTTCCTCAACAAATTTTATACTTGAGCCATCAAGAACGTCACGGCCATCTGTTAAAAAATGAACGCGAATTCTTTTTGCTCCATTTTCGAAGGCTCCTTTCATCAGCAGCTGCATCATTTACCCAATAACAGACTTAGTCTCGAATCTCTTTTCATCAGTAAAAGAAACTGTCTATATTATAACCTGTATTTGATCATAACGGGAATGTACTCCACCATCACTCAATAAACCAATTAAGTGCAAAGTTCCTTTCTCAAAGGATGGCTGAATATATTTAAATCCGTCGCCTTTGAAAAGCTTTCCTGTGGCAAGTGCAGCATCAACAAGCTTTGCTCTGCAGATGCCAAAATAAATATCAGAACAAATTAATGTAAAGTTTATGCTGGCATAAATGTCTCAAAACGTGAGTTTTTTCTTCCAGCAAGCCCACTAATAAGGCAGTGCAGCAGAACATACCCTTGCTCAAAGATACGTCCTGCACCAAGAGCATTATGCCCAACCTCGCTGTTGCCCATATCATCCATTGTTGGCAACCCAACCCAAGGTCCATGTGCCTTCACCAGTCTCCATCTATCTGGTGCAGTCTGTAGACAGGAATATAGAAAACTAATGTCACACAACTTGGCAACTCTGATACAGGCATGAACTTGGCTAATCCCGTAAGTAAATCCCTTCTTGAAAGATCCATCTAACTACCTCCAGTAATTCTTAAGTAAATATTTCACTTACTGGCGCTACTTTATTAAATCGAAGATGCGTGCAAATTGCTAAACATTAACGAATTGAAACTACAAATAAAAATCTGTGCCATCAAAACACTACTTTTGCACTGCAAAACTTGCCTGTTTGAAGGAATCCATGGTGGGTGTATTAGCAACGGCGATCGCATTGTATTCATCAGCTATTTGCTCACCCCAACCATCAAGAACAATAACAGCGAGCTTTTTACCCTTGGCAATCTGAGGATGGGGATTCAACTTGAGATTTGCAGACGGGGCCATGACTCGGCTCTTGCCACTAAAATCAAAGAGCAAAATTTGACGGAACTATGAGCGCCCAGCAGAGTAAGCAATGAGAAAAAAAGGTCCTATATATACTCTGTTGGCAGAAGATTATTTATGCTATAATTATCATTAATTAATGGCAGTTATCGATTAGTCGGAAATCAAGTCACCAGCAATTGAAAAACATGATTCCGGCAGCAGATTCGAAGAACCCAGATTAGGGTTCGAAGGAAGAAATAGGTTTAATGCGGCTACGGCGGCAGGCCCAGACATGCCCGCCACTACGGCGAAGCCCAAAAGGCACCATCTCTGCGCTAACCTTTGGAAAATTTGTTCCCGGAAAAACGAAAATGTTGGCAAAAAGCATTTTTGTTGTTCAAAAAGGTCGATGTATTTGGTTGGATATTCTTTTGGATATTCTTTAGATATTCTTTAGAACGTGCATTTGCCCACCATTCTCAGATATTTCTCAACCTATATGCTCCTCCCTCCTCTTGTTTGTATAAAATCTCTATACTTGCATCTTCGTGCCTTATATAATTTAATTCAGTAGTGGGCAACGTCACATGCATCTGCTTTTATTGTAGCAACTTGTCAAACTTTGCACAGAACAACATAAGTTTCACTTTGTTTTTGTTCCTGTCAGAGTGACATGCCTGCCCATGCAAAGTAAGTTGTTCACAGTGACATGCCTGCCCATGCAAAATAAGTTGCTCAGTCATTGCATGGCATGTTGTTATTGGATTTGTTCAGTCATTGCAAGGCATGTTGCTATTGGATTTCACTGAAATTCGTACGCTTTTGAGCTCAACAATTAATGGGAAGTGGACTGTAATGGAAGGGTTAAGTGTTACTATGGTCTTTCCATAATTGCAATTTTGAAGGAAAACAGCTGAAACATAATACATTTAAATGGCTATAAGTATGGAAGAATAGATACATAGATGGTATTTTAATGTCCGAGGGAAGCCGTCGATAGATAGACGGAAGAATGAATGGAAGACTACGCAAGTATTACAAAATCCTTCAACATCCATAGGCGAGACACCTTCTAGAAGTGTTGAAACACCACCTCAATTTTTTGAAGAAAGTGGCATCACAATAGGACATATTTTTAAGAATTGAGTTGAATTGGCAACACATCCAAGTTTAGTGTCAAGTGCAAACATACTTAATAATCATAAGCATGACAATGAAAGCCATATCATGGATGAGCCACTAAAGCACAATGAGCATTTGCAAATATCAATCAAACAAGTTATATTCATGAACCACATTCCACATTCCACCCTGGGACCGGCGGTAGCCGAGAGTTGCTCTCCCCTTGTGGCGGAATGGGGAACCAGCTTTCGCTCCCATAAAACCAAGAAGTTGGGAACCATTTTTGCGACAGAGAAGTTGGAGCCATCTTTTGTGTAGGTTTAAGACAGACTTAAGCGATGTGGATCGAGCAAATTGTTCGGCGATAAGGCATCCTTTTGCACAACTCCAATAAGTTATAGCAAGATCCGACAAATTTTGGGCAGTTCCTTTTGTACATTTTTTACAAAAGCAATAAGATTTGGGAGCAAATATAAGTACAATCGACTCTAGTTGCCGGTTCAGCAAAATGCAGCATCCAACTTTCCATTCTGTGTTATTGAGGATTGCCACATGTTGCTGCCAAACTGCACACTAGAGGAAAATAATGACTCAACCTCTCTGTTGTTTTATGGTATGAAAGATTTAATAGCATTTTGGCAATTTTGGACTTCCACTTTTGGAGCGCTTTTGGTTCAACCAATCTAGATTTTATATCTTTTCAATGCTCATTACTATTGGGTTGGCCGTCTTTTAATTGCATCAATACATTATATGCTTCATGGATCTTGTGTTCATTTAGTTAATTCAATAGTGGTAAGATTGCATGCGTATGCCTTGATAGTATCATACCTTTTTCTTACTTCGTAAATCAACATGAAGAGTTAACGAGGAGGGACGCATGATCGTGCAGTGTGCGTTACCTCGTAAACTTTAAACTGGATTTGTAGGTCATTTCAAAAGCATTTCCGATTGTGAATCGGATGGATAAGAATAAAAGATGCGTTCACCCAAACACCAAAGCCAAAGTTTGCCCTTCGAGCAACTCAAAAACCACAATGTTAGCAACTTAATTCTTCCTCCTCTTCACACAAATATGATTTTTTAATATATTTTCACTACGTTGTAATTATTTGAAAAAAAGAAAAGAAAAAAGAATTAAAATAGTTGAAATGATCATACAAGATAAACACACATTAGTACAAGTTCAAATGATCATGCAACAAAATAGTAATGCATATGTATAAATATTGAAGGTTCTAGCCTTGGGATATACATATATCACTTTAATTCTACATATTTAAATATAATTGGTCATCGCTTGAAACATTCTTCTCAATTGGCGTAGGATTGACAAAACTGCAATTTAATCTAATTTCCCCATCCTGTGGGGACTTGAGGCCAATCTTTCCCATTTTGATCATAGATTTAGAAAACCCATAGAAAAAATAAAAACGACTTTTTGCATACATCTTCATGGCTCTCCTTGTGCTTGTATCAAGCATTAGCTGATTATCTGATATCAATAATCCATTTCCTTTTATAATATTATTATAGTAGCTCACGTCAAAATTAAACTCAGAACCCTTATCCAATGAAGAAAATCTCTTTAAAGCCTTCCCATCTGGGCATAATGTTTGTAACTCTTCCATATAAGTTCGATTCAAAGCCGGGTCGGGTTTACCTGTGTTATTGAAGTCATAAAGTCTGCTTTGAAATGAACTACATCGTGCTCTACCAATGGTGTGTCCCCCTGCATATTAATCAATATTTTATGTTAAGTACACCATGTATTGCTAACCAGTTGACAATGAGTTGACAATGTACTACCTGAAAGTCGTACCAAATCAGTTGTTGATAAACCTGCATTCGCAAAATTCTCTTTTAATTGGCTTATTGTAAATGTTGCTTGAGGGAGTTTGGTTTCTGCCTCATTCTTCCTAGAGATCTTCCCATCTAGTCTACCAGTAGGAACTTGGTAATAAGGTCCTCCTAACTATACAAGTAATGACAAATATATGTATTGAGACTAGAAAAGCAAATAGAAGATTAACTTATCTCTTACCAAAACTACGGAATCTCTTGCAGCTAGTGCTACAATATCTGCACATGAGACGGTTCCTTTACATTCAGACTCAAGTCTTGCCTTCACATCTTCAATGACATCAAATCCACGAATAGAGTCTTTATTAGGACCACCTTCCTTCTCAACTATTGAACCATCAGAAGAGACATCTAGAAGAATGGAACCATCGCATCCCTATTATAAGACATATTAGAATGCCTGATGATTACATTATTAAAAACTGTAAGAATGCTAACTTACTTGCACAAAGCAATCATGAAAATGCAACCTCAGAAGGCTAGCTGGAATTGTTTGATCTGCGTCATAGTGCTTCTTTATTATCCTCCTAACTATGGACTCTGCTTGGCGACATGTACCCTTATAATAATTATTTTGTATGCCATTTGTAGCTTGGAAGCGTAAGAGCACTAGAAAAATTAATGAACATGCCGAATGGAACATTGTGACTTCCTTTATAAGCAATTGCAAGTTCTTAGATCATTTGATTATAGTCATCTTGGCTAAACCATCTATAAACATATATATGAGAAGCATTGCATTTATAGATGCGTAAACTTGGTAAAGTCCTTTAAGAAGGACAGGAATACCATAAATTTTCAAAAAAGAAATAAAAAGTGAAAGCACCCCTTTGTTAGAGAATCCTTTTGATTCTTTTCTTGTTTTCAAATGTTAATCATCAACTTTTTGTAGAGTTTTATCATGTATGTGTGGAAATGTAAAAGATGGCATGTCTGTCGTAACCTACTTTCTTCCAAAGACATATTTGCCAAAGACACATAAGCAAAAAAAAAAAAATATAAAGCAAATGATACTATTGCTTTTAATGTCTTTTTAATCTTTGGACGTCTTTTTCACTTGCTTTAATGTTCTATGACGTCCATTCTATTTAAAAATATTTTTAGTGAATACTTCACATGATTTGAGTATGTCAGTCGCAAAGGGAGATTGTGAAGAGTTTGTGAGACCAAAGATAGAATATTGTGAAGGCCAAGGCCATCGTGAACATTTCTCTTTATCGACTCACTCACAATGACGGATCTATGTGGGGTTGGATCTGTGTGATGCTCACTTTGTCTCGGTTCAAACTAACAAACTCGTTAAGTTTGTTAGTTTGATAAAGAGATGAATTGCTCAATTGATCAACTATAATAATTACTCATTGTAAGTTTGTTAGTTTGATAAATAGCGGAATTGCTCAATTGGTCAACTATAATAATTTAATACGTAATAATTTAATAAATTAATAGTTTAATGTCATACCCTTTTCTTCTGGACCTACGACATGAATATTGATCTACTTATGGAAGGAGATTTGTGCTTGGGAAGCTAGAAAAGAAGAAAGATTTGTGCTTCCACTAAGGGAATCTAGAAATGGAGAACCTAGTTGCAATATAAGATTGCCCCTATATTAGCAACTATGAAACCATTTGTTTCAATGTTATGGATTAGCTAAAAATTACCCAAATATGGAAGCACAAATGTCGTCATCGTTACAAAAGGTCAAAGAAGTGATTAGCTACAGGGTTTTACCAAATAAAAAACATTTCATATTGAACACATCAAGTTCAATGTTCAGTTCACATAGTTGTATTACTTGGGATGTGATAGGTAATCTAAGTCATGGGATACCATAATAAAGTACTATGGTAGTGATAAACCCAGACGAGTTATAAGTATGACTAAGGGCACGATACCTTAGGTAAACGAGAAGTAAGATACCTTAGGGATTGGGGTATGAATTAAGCATGAAGTGTTTCTTTATGATGCAATGATCTTTAGAATATTAAAGGATGCAAATTAAAAAGATTAGTTCAGGATTGGATAACCACGTCTGGGTATTACTTTATCAAGTAAGATAGTAATTCCTTTGGGAAAAAGGAATATGTATCCTACAAACCATGATATTTGGGATTCAATATTATGTAATGGCATTTAGCACTCATTGCTAAAAGTTGAATGCAATAGAGTCACGGTCTTAGGATACGTACAAAATATATAAGGTCGATTTAATTAAAATGGAACGGATCCAGCATTTTGGGAATTGGGGTCCTTATTTTAGTGCTCTTATTTGTGATGGGTCCTTATTTGTGGATTGCCTTATTTTTTTGCTCAATTTGCATTCAAAATCATATAAAAATTCACAT
>JAANSK020245288.1:0-13859 GCA_011763485.2 Isoetes engelmannii
CTTATGGGAAACAAATGAAGAACATGAACTACTAAGTTCTTTCAAAAAGGCAAGTGTGCAATTCTATTTCCATTTCCACATTGATGCTCTATTGGAGCTTAATGTCTTGAATAAGCTTTTCCAAGAAGGCATGGTTGAGATTAGCATAACGTCTACGATTTCTTCCACTATTGCTATTTTAGACTCAAGGTATCTTGGGACTGCCAAGTATACTACAGAATTCTTATCAATGGTTCAAGAGCATGAAGGCCATTTGCTATATAAGGATGATTGTGATGCTCCTCGGCTCTATACGGTGATCCCATTGTATAGATATGTTACAAATATTTATTAAGGGGTACCATATGGTTAAATATTAAAGGGATGTATTTATAGAGATGAGGTGGCAACGCCCAAATGGGCACCACAACTAAAAAGCAAGCAAGGCTTGTTGTTCACACCTGCATTGCAGATCCGTGTACAGGTCGACCATGGCAAAACGTGAAGGAGGAGTCGGATCATGTAGAGACACCTGGCTCCCTCCACGCACATAAAGAGCTGAGGCAACGGTTCAGGGGCAGCCCGCTTTGCCAGAAGCACCTTGCTGTAGAAACCGTCTATGTGATATCTCTGTTCTTCCTACAAATCGATCCATCCTACCCCTTTCCTTGCAGGTTTTGCCAGCTTACCAAGAGAGCCAGGGGCTCTAGCACCAGTGGGGGAGTCCGGGACTCCGAGGGAGTGGAGGTTTGGTGCGTGTTGGCAATTTCTGTTACATAGGTATCAGAGCCAGTTACCGGTGCAGGGATGGAGAAAGAGATCGAGGCTGCTGCTGATCCCATGATGGGTGTTGCCTCTTTGATTCTGGGAGAAGGGAAAACCTTGATTTAGACGAGGTGGCTCCTACGGAAGAAGAGGTGAAAGAATTGGAAGAATTAACTTCTAAATTTCAGAAGGAATGCCTTGATGAGGATAAAGCCAATCCTCATGATGGAGATCGTTGCAAAGTGCGGATTTTACTCCTCCGTTGCAGCTCATGTTCATATTCATGATTGGCTTTGGCAAGTTTGTCTATGTTTGGAGAGTTCATTGCTTCATGAAAGCTCAATAACTTCAACCAAGTATTGCAGCTCATGTTCACTACTCATGATTTGCTTTGACAAGTTGGTCTATGTTCGGAGAGTTATTGCTTCATTGAAGCTCAATAACTTCACCAAGTATATATGCGATCTGATTCTCGTTATTTCATTTGACATTGTCTAATGAGCTACATTTTCTAGCTCAAGTCTCCAAAAAACTTTTGAAATCATGTCAAGGACAAAACAATCAGGTCAGTGCTTGTTTTAACTATATTCAGCGTGCTAACAACTATTGTTGCATGAGTATGAGGATAGAACCAAATTATGCAAATGCTTTTACCTTTGTGAAAAGGATTAGCCCAGAATCTGATGGTGCATGTGGACCCATTGGGTTTAATCTTGGCCACGCTATAATTTCAATGATAAACAAATGCGACATAAAATTCAACCCATGACCAACCTCGCTGGTTATCATAGAGGAAGATTGAGCCTGCAGTAAGCTATTATTGCTGTGGGCAGTTTATATTTGCAATTTAACTTGCTATACCTGTCTCAAATCGAAGTTATAATATTGTTCTCCTAATAAGGAAAGCTACACGTCCTAAAAGTTTAATACAGACTAACAGTAAAGAGATTTTGCTTTCTATTGGCACTTTTTTCTCATATTCTCTAATTGATCCTTGGCTTGAGACGTCTTGCATATCCAGCAACACTCTTGGCAGCCCCCTTGTTTTAGTGCAGTTGAATTAATATGCCACTCTAAGGCATAAATAAGAAAGTCCTTGAATAAGTTACACGAAAAGGAACCTTAAATAAGACTCCCCAAATTATGTGTGTTTTGAAAGGTTTACTTACTCTTCACCCACGTGTTCCTATTACCATTAAGGATAAAAAACGGGCACTATTACCATCATATGGAGTTTTAAGGATCAAGATCGGGCACGGGCCACCTTGTATTTCTGTGAAATCATAAATGCAGTAGTTAGTGCTCACTTTCTCAATTTTGGAGACACAGAATTTTGCCATACCTTGACTTTGTCCAGTAATGCCTTCGCTTTAGCATCATTCTTAAAATGATCTCTAACAGGCTGAGCCCCAATAAAGTGCATGCAAGATGCAATTGTCAGCAAACGGAATAGTTCAATTTCCTCTAGTGTACACTAGATGCATACCTGCAAAATTTCGTTCAGAGACTTCATCAGGGCTGGCTTCAAATCACCAGGGTGCAATGCACCTTCCTTGTAGTCATCGATCAAATCTTCTATGGACTCGTATAGTCTACATGGGAAGCAAAATGTCATGAATAAGGCCAAAAGTATCACAGACCACTAATTTTAGTTTCCAAATACTCAGAAATTCAAAGTAACAGGAAAATACTTGTTGCCACCGTTCTTCTCTGGACGCTCAACTGATAGTTGTTTTCTCCATGGCAACACAATGTACTTGACATAGTCTATGCATGGATTCCCTTCTATAATATTTGGAGGGCAAAATGCCCCTTTTATTTTTTTCTTGACTTCATTCTGCGAGGACAACCAAATAAGAAGCAAGAACGAATTTTGAGGCAATAAGAATTCATTAACGTGTGAAACCTCATCATCCTCCATAAAGATGCATGATTCTGGTTGTGCTTTTGACATTTTCAGTTGGCCTCCTAATCCAGGCAACATATCTTATTCTTCCTATTAAGTGGATATCTCCTGAAAGGTCAAGATTTACTAATTCTATTGCAAACGGCATAAGGATACTATGAGAAATGATAACTGGCTTGAGTTCCTCTTCAACGTCATCACAATACTCCCGAGCCAGCAAACCTACATTTTTCTTATCCATTCCAAGGATACCAATATCCGCCTAAAAAAGAACAATAGACTTAAAAACTTTATCACGTCACAAACATTTTAAAGAACTTACTTTCAGGAGAAAAAAGCTGGCACATGTCATACATGGGTATAACAGGTTAGCCGCAGGGAGTTCCTCATGTTCCTTCGCTAGTTGCCCATTATCACCCATGCCAGCAAGATCCAAACACCTGTCATGAATATTTGAAAATGAATAAGAGGGTCTTCAGAAGACAAATACTAAACAAAAATGACGGCTTCCTCGCAGAAGACAACCTGAAGATTCGCGAAAGATCACTGTAGCGTACAATATCCATCAAAATTGGCCAGTATTCATTAGCTCGTGAAGTTATAACCTCAGAAGACCATACAACCTCCACTTTATCAAGCCTCATACCAATAGCTTTCCAGACCTCAATCATGTACTGCCCAATTGTTCTAGCTTTTTCTATCTCAGTTTTCATCTTGCTTGAATCCAGTCCCGGTATTGCCTTCTGTTGTGCAATCCAGTCTGCCATCCAAAATTTGAATGTACATCCTGTGTCAGCCAGTTGGTTCACAACAAGTGCCTTCAAAATCCCCTGCATATATACATTGCACTAATGATCAGTATCTTGTTTATAAAATGGTAGGAAGATATCACAAAATCCAATGCAGGCTTACAAATCTAGAAATAAGACAGGCTAATGAGGTGATAAAACCGAAGGATAACAATGTAAGAAGTCACCTACTTCATGGCATACCAGAAGAAAGCATTACAGGATGGCAATTCTCATAACATTGTTGAGGATCCTAATAACATTTATCTTTGCTGAGATTGAGTCTTGTTTTTTCCAACAGAAAGATTGCTATTACAAGTTAGCCAGATGTGCTTTTACAAAAAAATATTGTCCTGAAATCTTTGCTTGGAACAGATGCAAAATAATGTAAGAAACAGACAGATTTCGCTAATGGCTCTCCTTTGAAATGCGCTATCAAGATGCAAGGGCATATGTTGCAGATCAAACATTCTTGGAATATTATGCTTACTGCATATGGACAACATGGTAACTTAAAAGAAACCGTGGACTTGTTTGAGGAAATGCCTAAGCATAACTTGGTCTCTTGGACTGCCATGATCACAGGCAGCTTATGGTAATCATGCAGATCTAGAAAAGGCTCTGCAACTGTAGCAAATGCCTGAGAGGGATTTAATCTCCTGGAACACTTTGATTTTGGTTTATGCAAAAGCATGGTTTTCTTAAGGAGGCCTTCTATCTTTTTCAACAGTTGCCTGAGCGTAATTTGATTTCTTGGACTTTCAGTAGTTTTAGGGTTTGCACAACAAGGCCACCTTGATGAGGCAATTCAACTTTTTTGGCAAATGCCTCAGCGGGATGTCATCTCATGGAATACAATGATCACAGCATATGCGCAACATGGGCACATTCACAAAGCCTTGCATCTGTTCCAACAAATGCCTCGTCGAGATATAGGTTCATGGAATGCACTTATCTCAGGTTATGCGCACCAGGCTTACCTAGACGAGGCCCTTAAGCTCTTTCAACAAATGCAGTTAGAAAATAAAAAGCCAGACAGGATTACTCTTGTCATTATACTTGATGCATGTGCTAGCATGGCAGCAATAGCAGAAGGCAAACAAATCCATGGTTACATTTTCAAAACTGAGTTTCAGTTGGATAACATTGTAGGCACTGCTCTTGTGCACGTGTATGGAAAATGCGGGAACCTGCAACTTTGCTTATTTTGTTTTCCAAAGTTTCTCCAAGCCAAGTAAGAATTTATGGAATTCCATGATTGCAGTATATGCCCAGCATGGACAGATAGCTGAAATGATCAAAACCTTTCAGGATATGCAGGTTAGAGGAATGATGGCAGATGAAGCCACCTTTAGCAGCATTCTTTCTGCATATAGCCATCTTGGCTTGGTTGATGAAGGTCATCAGACCTTGTTTCTATGGTTCAGTCTCAGCGGATAACTCCAACATTGCAACATTATAATTGCATAATGGACCTAGTTGGACGTTCGGCTAGGCTAGACCTAGCAGATGCATTTGTTAACAGCATGCTCATTATACCTAATGCAACATCTTGGAAAGGCTTGCTTGCTTCATATAGAAGTCATTTGAAACTACAACTTGGAAGAGAAATTGCAAACCAGGTTCTCCAATTGAATCCAGGTGATGCAACAGCATATGTACTACTTTCAAATATTTGTGCCTCAGTTGATGACCGTAATTATGGTAAGAGAAGAGATTTAAACTTAAGTAAGTTGTTTTGGTTTTCAGAATTCATGCTGTTAACACTTACATTGAGGTGTTCCTAAAGGTTGTCTTGCAAGAAGGTTATGTGGAAAGAAAGCAACGGGAAAAGAGGCATAACCTTAAAGGATATGAAGCATGAAGCAGAGAAAGTTCTATCATTGATATTACATGAGGCGCTAAATCTTATGCTGCCCTTTTTTCGTGAATATTGATGTCTTACGTTTTTGTCCACAGGGTTCTAAAGACATTGAACATTAGATGCAAGAACGATGTAAACTAAATTGAACATATCCCTCTATCAATTTGTAATTCTAATAGTATATGGGATGATACCATACAGCCTTGGTAGGAGACCTTGTCATAATAAAAGCATTGCATCTGATAATTGCCAGCATTCCAGAATCGCACATGCTTTCCGTATAAAGGGAGAACATAGCATTGGTCTACCTAGATGGAACCTTTTGCATCCTGCCTAAGTACCCTGTCATTTCCTCTTATCAATTTGTAACTTTAATAGTATATGGGATGATACCATAGCCTTACAATAAACAGGTAGTCTAAAAACTTTCTGGGTATTTATGATCACTTTAACTCTTTCACCATCTTCTCATGAAGGTCTAATCCGAAATAATCTTTACAGGCCAAGGTGAATAGAGATTACCTGGCCAAGATGCATTCTCCCCGAAGGCTCGAACGCATCCACGCAAACTGGTGACTTGTTTCGATTTAACAACTGAGACAATTCATCATCTGAAACTCGAAACTCTGCGACTCTTTGAAATGTTTCCATGTGCTTGGCCAATGTGCCACCTACATCGTTGCTCTCCATAGCTTCGATTTGCGTTTTGTGGAGTCTCAGGAATTTGTAGTGTTAAAACTCAAGTTGATACTCGGCTACCATATCAGCCATCAGGTTTGCCCTAAAAAAGATGCCAAAATGTCGCCTAGTTCTATATCGCTTTTTGTTCCAGGGATGACTTTGGTCCATTGAAATCCGGAATATTCCCCTTATAATTTCCGATCTACGGCTCACAACATTTTGAACATAAAAACTTTTGCAAACAACAATGGTTTAGATTCCATACATAGTGGTTAATATTCACATTTATATTCACGTGGTGGCCAATATTCACATCCATATGGAATTTAACACAAAGAACTATCACTCTCCCAAACCACGTATGCAACAGCTATACACGAACGGATCATTCACAAAGTACACAACACATTCATAACTACTCCATCGCTCTCCTCTTGCTGCTACTGCCAACTTCGTGATCATGATGACGCCTCAAGGCATCCACTTCATGAAACTCTCTAATCAGGAAGGCCTTGCAGAGAATGAGGTGAGCCCGCATCATCGTGTCCTCAGCCCTCGCTCCATGCCTGTCCAACACTTGCATGGAGTCTTCCATTCGATGAAGCGTCTTCCCCAAAGCCATCTGCAACTCCTCTACAGCATCACATACAAGCCTCACAGACTCTTCGACATCTTCTATTATCTCTGCCAACTTCGAACTCTCTTGTGTCATCCCAAATTCCACAACACTCTTGGCCTTGGATTCTGCATCCTCGCGGCTATCACTAATGACTATAATTTCTCGATTCCGTACACCTGCCATATGCAAATCTGCAAGAACACAGCAAGGTCATCAGAGAACGTGATGAGCAACCTACTCTACAAAAAAATAAACTACCATTTCAAATCGCATCAAAGTCATAATCATGCATGTCCAACGGCGTAAAAGGAGCATTTGGGTCAGGGATTTTTGGAGGCGAGGGAATCACTCCGCTGAAGGCATGCACAAATTCATCCCCGCTACTCCCATGCTCCTCTACGTCTTCCACGTCCTCGAAGTTTTCCACGTCATCCCAGACTCACTGTCTCCTCTTCCCAATCCGTTCAATTGGCATCACGCCTGGGTACAAATTACAGACTTTTTACTATCGGTGAACAATCTTGGAGTTTAGTTTCAAATTGGGGTGACAGATTGTGATTTTCAGCTGTACGAGGGAGTAATGGAAGAAAAACGTGACTACAACTTGTATTTCTAGATTGGTGAGTCTTTAGAGTTGATTGTTTGTTAGGCTTTTAGATGCTCATGGTATTATGTTTGGTACCTAAGCTATGGCTCCTGAAACCTTATGACTAGGAGATTGGCCAATAGGCCTGGTTATTACTAATATATGTAAAAGGACTTTTTGTTAAATTACTACCAAATTACATTTTTTTCAATCATATAAAACTGATACTACTATTACATGCACGTGAAAGTCCATTTACGTGTACCTTTCTGGGCTTTTACGCCATGTAAGGGGCCAGGTGCAAGGCTCGACAATGAACTCATCGCCTCCACGACTTGCCCACCACCTTGTTTGAACCTCGCCCTTATAGAGAGTGGCCCAGGGGAGGGCCGTGTTCTTGGCCCAGATGTTGCTGCTGTGGCTAGCCCGAGGACAGGGCTGTTGGTCATGTTGGGGGTGGGTTTGGTGGTCATGCTGGGGATGTGCAGATAGCCAGGAATCCTGGAGCGGCCCGGTTGGCAGCGGATTGTGGTGAGCAGGGAACCAGCGCTGAGCACGGCTCTACTGGGGGTATGCAGGGAGCCAGCATTGGGCATGACTCTATGCGGATGGAGGGGATGGAGGATATTGTTGGGGGAAATGTCGAAGGGAGGGGGGGGGTTTGTCTGGTTGGGGACGCAGGCAGGAAGCCGTGGTTTGTCAGGCCTCCCCGCATATGTCTTGGGCAGACAAGGTAGATCACATTGCCGTGATTAATCCTCTGGCGTTAGATGGTGAATCTGTAGAGTTAGAAGATGGCCCTGTGGGTAGGGAGGTGGGACAAGCGCTTCTTCTCTGAGATGAATAGGTCAATCCCGAGTTGGAACGTGTGGGGGGCGCAGTCCTCTAGTAGTAAGAGGGCCCGTGTTTCTTTGGCACTTCGGCAGTTGCGTCCTGACATTGTTTGTCTTCAAGAGCATAAGTGTCATAGGGGGGATATGTCACACTTGATGGATATGGTAGGTGGACAATTTGCAGCTATTGCTTCTTCTTCTGGGCGGACCAGCGGGGGCACTTTTATTGCTTGGAGGATGGATGTGCAGGTCACGTACTCTGCAGCGGATAAGTTTGGTCGCTGGGCAATAATCAAATGGCTGGAAGGAGAACATGAATGGGGGATTGTCAATGTGTATGCTCCAAATCAGCCTTCTAGGTGGGGTGCGTTGTGGGCCACAATCAAGAATAAGATATGGAGCCTTGAGGGTTTGCAGGTAGCATGGCTGTTGTTAGGAGATTTTAATATGGTGGAGCGAGTGGAGGATCGCTCTGGCCCAGGAACCCAGGTGGTGCAAGGTTTTGAGAGGGACCAATGGTCGCGCTTGTTGCAGGATGTGGCCATGATGGAGGTTCCTGGTGATTTTTGTCTTTCACTTATTGCAATAGGCAGATTAGAGCTGGCCGAGCGTATGCCAGGCATGATAGATGCTATGCTTCCCCCGGTGCCCTGGATGGCGTGCCCTCTTTGCGTAGGGGTAACATTTTGTCTACCTTCATTTCTAATCATTATCCTCAGATGTTGTCCAGTCAGGGCGTTGTTACTCCCAGGCCCTCTAGGACGGTGTTGCATTTGCACACCCGGCTTCTGGCAGATGAGGACTTCTCGGCTCAGTGCTAGGATTTGTGGCTTGATACTTTCTCTTCTATGAGCGGTATGTTAGGCGTGGTGACAACATTGGCCAGGGTGAAGCGCTTTGCTAAGGTTTTTGGTAGGCAGCGGGTTCAGCGTGAGCGACAGGAGCTCCATCTTCTCTATCAGGAGTTGGAGCGGATTCGGGCACGACCTTCTGATGGTGTTCGTGAGAATGCTGTGTTGCAGCAAATTACCTCCCTTGAACAGATCAAAGTTAGGGAGGCGCGGGTAAAGGCGGGCCTTACCTGGTTGAAGGAGGGGGGCACAAGTTCGTCGGCGTTCTTTAGAGCAGCTAGGCAATGCTTACGCGGCATCTACGACATCCCTTGCTTTGCTAGATGGCCGGACTTTGGAGGATCTTGCTGATTTGCAGAGGTATGTGCACGCTCATTTTTCAGGGTTTTTTGCGCAGCACGCTCTTCCCTATGAGCAGGAGATGCAGGAGCTTGTTCTGGCAGCTGTTACGCCATCTATCTTGCCTCATCAGCGTGAGAGTTTGGAGCAGGAGCTTTCGAGGGAGGATCTAGCGGCTGCTTGTATGTGTATGGCCAAGGATAAGTGCCCTGGACTGGATGGCATTCCCATGGATTTTTTCCAGACTTACTGGGAGTGGACTGGAGAGTCTGTGTACCAGGTATATCTTGAGTTGTTGCGCTCCTCCCAAATGGATAAGATTTTAAATACCGCATGCATTTCCTTGATTCCTAAGGTTAAGCAGCCTTCTACCATTAATGATTGGCGGCCTATCTCCTTGTTGTCCTCTGTGTATAAGATTATTGCGAAAGCCCTGGCGGAGAAGCTGAAGTCGGTGTTGACTTCTTCCATTAGTAAGGTCCAGTCTGGGTTTATTCCTAGAAGGAACATTTTGACTAATGTGGCTGCAGCATATGAGGATCTTTATTGGGCGAGGAGAACAGGCCAAGGCATTGCTTATCTTAAGTTTGACTTTGCCAAAGCCTATGACAGTGTCTGGGAGTTTTTGTCTGCTATGATGCTGGCATTGGGCTGTGGTCCCCGCTTTACAGCAACAGTCATGACGCTTCACAGGTCAACACGGGCTACAGTGGTGTGTCAGGGTGAGCCCTCTTCCTTTTTCTCATTGGGAAGAGGTGTTCGTCAGGGGTGCCCTTTAGCTCCGTTGTTGTTTACTATTGTGGCAGAGGCATTGGCTCAGTTGCTTGTGGCTGCGGTAGAGGAGGGTGTGGTGGATGGGCTCCGGATGCAGGATGGTAGTCAGCAAATTATTAACGAGTTTGCAGATGAAACTTTCCTCTTGCTGGTGGCAGAAGAGAGGAATTTGTGGAATGTGAAAGGTTTGCTGGATACCTTTTCTTTGGCCTCGGGCATTCTTTTGAATTGTGAAAAATGCTCGGCATTATGGGCCCTGCTGACTCCGTCTCCACCTTGTTTGTCCCTTTTCCCTTGGAAGGTGCTCCGAGGGAATGAGTGTACTAAGCTTCTGAGTATTCGCTTTGGAGGGGATATTTCCATGGGTAGGGTGTGGGATGAGATCTTGTAAGGGTTGCAAAAGCACCTCAACTGGTGGAAGGGTAGCAAGTTGTCCATGGCAGGTAGGATTACTGTTGCTAAGGCAGTGCTTTGCAACACTCATATTTACACAGCATCCGCGATGTTAGCCCCTGAGGGCAAGATGCAGGCTTTGGATAAGATTGTTTGGAACTTTGTAGGGCGGGGATGCTGAAGGGGTGGTTGTAAAAGTGGCTTGGTGGAAGTGTCTCCGCCCCCAGGAGGATGGGGGTTTGGCCATTCTGGATCTGGCACTTCATAGCAAGGTGTTGGTCTCCAAGTTTGTCTGGAGCATTATGCAGGAAGGGGCGTCTTCTCCTGGTGCGGCATTGCTAGTGCAGTCCCTGCGCAACTGTGTGGCATTTGGAAAGCCATCTATTACTGTGGAGTTGCCCTGGGCGTTGTTGTATGGTCTCAAGCCTTTCCCGCACGTGTCCCCATTTCTCACGGGGGTGTTGCGTTCTTGGGATCATGTGTGAGTGATTTTCCAGCTGGACTATGCCTCTGTTTATCACCACACCTCTCCCTTCTTGTTGGTTCCTCTGTCCCCTGCACACTTGCCCTTGGCTGCCATGGTGCACGCCCGGATGCAGGCCCGTTGGACGTGGGCTGCCCTTTGAAGGATTGGTATTGGGATGGCCAGCTAGCTTCCTGGGACGTCTTTCGAGCTCGCTTTAGGCTACGGGGCAGCGATCGGGCCATTTGCGCGCAGGTGGCGGGTAGTATTCCGCTATATATACCTCTTGTACTCCAAGAT
Source organism: Isoetes engelmannii (assembly GCA_011763485.2). Taxonomy (NCBI): domain Eukaryota; kingdom Viridiplantae; phylum Streptophyta; class Lycopodiopsida; order Isoetales; family Isoetaceae; genus Isoetes; species Isoetes engelmannii. Next base: position 11,142 of record JAANSK020245288.1, read on the forward strand.
AATGTGGTGGTGCAGGTTTGGAAGGTTCATCCTGACGTGGTTGCTTCATGTTTTGTTCGGTCTTGTTACCGGGTGCTCGCTATTCATGACACTCTACCTCCTTCAGATAAGTGGTCTCTGCAGCTTCAGGGTTCTCGCTGGCACTCAGTCTGGACATGGACGTGGAGTCCAGTTCCCCCACCGAAGGTCAAGGTGCTTTTGTGGCAGGTGGTGCACCGCTGTATTTGGTGAATGCCCTTGTGAGCAGATTTAAGCCGGGTGTGAACCCTCTTTGCCCTTGTTGTGGCCTTCATCCTGAGTCCGTGGAGCATTGCCTGGTCTTGTGCCCTCACTTGCAGGTTGCCTGGGATTGGGTTAGGGCCTAGTTTCAGGTCAGGCTTTCTAGTCAGCAGCTGCTGCTTCATTTGTATCCTGCTGCTTGGTCCCTCTTGAAGAAGCGAGCTTTGCATCTATGTGTGGCTTGGCTGGTGTGATTGATCTGGAAGCGACGACGTTTGCGAATCTTTTAGGGGATTCAGAAACCTTTGGCCTCTCTTGTTCCCGACTCAGGTATAAGTTATTTCAGAGTTTTCTTGTGTTCTCACGATCGGCAGAGCGGAAATTCTCCATTTGGCGAGATTGCCTGGGCAATGTGGACGGTAGTGGTGGGTTTGTACATTAGTGCTGCAGTTCATTGGTGGATTGAGCTTGTCGTGGAGTGTTGAGGTATCTCTGTCTCATTGGGGCAGTTCTCTTTCCTCCTCACTCGATTTATAACATTATTATTCTTTTAATATATTCGTGATTCAATTCTTAAAAAAAAAAAGGGGGGGGAGAGAATAAAATGCTAATCACATTGGCTATTGAAAACATTTTTGGGTTGCCCGGGCAAATCCTAAGGCTGGAGGCGATGACAACGATATGTGTTCGAAATATGCCATATAAAGGTCTAGATTAAGGGAGGCAAGTGACTAGAAGACTGAGATTGACTTGAGCTTATTCCAACTTGAAATTCTTATGTCCCATTAAAAGCTAATTCCCCTCAGAGTTATTTTTGGTAATGGGAGTTGATTTTTGCATGCAACTTCTCCTCTTCTCTGCCACACGCAATAGAGTGTATACAACGGAGTGATAGGAGAGGCGTGATTCATATGCTTGCTTCTGCCGTTGGCGTATGTATCCATTGACCGATTTTTTGTCTTATATAGTTTTGCTTGCCTTGTTCAGGATTCCAAAAACATTAAGGTGAATACAATGCAAGTTGATTTTTCAATTTGCAAATTTTTTTCGATTTTATCCTTCTTCCTTCTGTAGTTGCTATTTCGGCAGCCAGTATGTCGTTTGAATGCGCTTTTAGCGTATTCTTGAGGAATCAGATAACTCCAGCATAATTTTGATAACATCATTCTAGAATGATTTGTATTGTTGTCTTTCTATTTGAGTTTATGGCATTCCCATTGGGTTTTTATTGGTTTGTGCAGGGGAATTTAAAATATGGTTTGAGCCGGTCTAGATAGAAACGATGCTATTTGGATATGGTAGATATGAATGAACATGGGCATTCATTTCGAATTGCATGATTATGTTTTAGAATGTTTATGCAGATAATAGCATAGAATCTCTTTGGAGACGTGGTTTCTATAATTAAGGTTTGCACTATGGATCAATGCAGGTTTGAGAACAGTTTAAGGATTACTAAACTTTCTTCTGGCCTATATTTGGTAATTGCTGCAGTGACTGTCATCACATGATGGCGACACAAATTGAGCATGCTTACTGCATTTTCAGACATGTATTTGTAATCACTGCAATGCACTACAGACTTTTTGCTCATGCAGTTTGCACTCCATCCACAGATCCCCTATCATTCTTCCTGGTATGATTCTTAGGATTTGTTTCATGTAAGGTCCTGCTATTATGTTTGCTTTTGGATGGGAGAATATTCATGGGCCACATATTCTGCCCCCCTCAAAAAGCACTCGGGGTTCCTGGTATGAATTTTAAAACTTTTGTTTCCTGCAAGGTCTTGCTATTATGTTTGCTTTTCGATAGGAGAATGTTCATGGGCCACAGATTTTGGACCAGAAATAGCACGAGGGGCGAAGCCTCGAGTGCTATTTGAGCGGTCAGAATCTCTGACCCATGAACATTTTCCAAAACATAAATTTTGTGGGGGCTGTTTTTAGCCGTTGGATGAAGGGGCAAGGCAAATCGTGGCCCTAGATTTGTGGCACAAAATTCAGGAAAAACAGAATAAGAGGTCACATTTTGAGATTAATCTTGGCCATTAGATCAAAAGGGGCAGGTGAAAGCTGAGATGTTGATGCGGTGGCACGCATTTCGAGACAGCTACAATAACATTGCCCTTATTCCGATTTTGAATCTTTGACACGTGGCGGGTGTTAACTTGTGGGTTCTTGGCATCACCTTGAAGCTATGGATTTGTGGCCATCGAGCGCTACAAGGCTCCCCAAGCTCAAGATCCGGTAAGAAATGAAGGGAAAGATAGGAAGTGAAGAACAAAATGAAGAACACAAAAATGGGGAAGGTAATATTATTCACAAAGGGCAAAATGAGACTCTAAAAAGCACAGTTTCATTAAAAATAGAAATTTCGTGATTCCATTTCCACTCGAAATTGTTTTTTCTTTTCTGTTTTCTATGTTTTTAATGGAAAAGGCGCGCTATTTACCAAAAAAAGTCGAAAAACACAGCTAAAACCGCTGCATTTAAATAGAAA
>JAANSK020245299.1:0-13858 GCA_011763485.2 Isoetes engelmannii
GCTTTTCAGACTTTTCCGCAAGAAAGGTCCTTGTTGCCACTTAAAAGACACTTTCCCTTATTGCTTTTAAAAGCAACAAAAGTTCTCTTTTATGGACAACCTTTTTCTTGCATGAACTCATAACGTGTATCCTTTTAGCTTTGTGTCATGACTCTTTCATGGCATATCTTCTAAATAAATCATGACATGGAGTCGTCTATGGCCAAGAAGAACAAATGAATCTATTCATGGCCTTTCCTTCACTAAATCGACATCCACAACATACCTCAAGATTATTGTCTTCTTAAAGATATCTCCACAAGATCATGAACCAAAGGACATATTTTAAGTACTATAAGACAAAAAAAAAATCTCATGACTCTTTAGATCCATAGCTCCATGCTTGCCAAGGTCATAACCAAAGCTACAAAGCATAGTCTAGCCATGGGAGAATCATACTTTTTGTGTAGACACAAATTGCAATCCTCCAAACCATGAGCACCAGTTTGCTTGGAGTAATTCGCCCACCGAAACTTGATGCTCTGATACCACTGAAATGAACACGTGACGTGGCAAGCTATCTCTCCACCCAACCACGAGCTCACAGCCAAAGCACAACTGTCCTTGAGCTCTCCCCCGAGCAACTATATAGCATGCCACCCTGTGCCACTAAAAGATCATGTCTATCTTTAGCCCAAAGATCAAAGCCCAGAATAGCTCCACTAAAGGATCATGTCCAGAATAGCTCCACGCCAAAAGAGGCTCCACGCTAAAAGGGGCTCCACGTCCTTGGCATATATCACACAATGATTTCGTCCAAGGCCTTTTGAAATATGTATCTTTTCTGTATGTAAAGCACAATATAACCAGACTTATATGAACAAACAAGGTAAGAAATGTTTACGTCTGCATATGCAGATCCGGCTGCACAAGGCATTTTCGGCTCCTTTTTTGAGCATTTTCACTGGTTTGTGATAGCCAGCGATGCATTTGATTTGAAAATTCGGCATCTAGCAGTGTTCTTAGCTTCATTCGCCGTCATCTACATGTGTTCCAGCAAATCCGGCTCCATTTTTGGAAGCGGCAGCACTATCCGACCAAGCTAGTGTGCCGACGAGAAAAAAAAAACAGGGAATTTCGTAGGGTTGATTTGCCCTAAATCAATTTCTATGTGTAAATGCCATGGCCAAAAGTTGGAGGTGCGGCCCCGCACCTCCTCTGGAATGCTTGGAGATTTCAAAAAGTTAAAAAAAAAAATTGCCCTAAATCAATTTTTATGTGTGAACGCCATGGCCAAAAGTTGGTGCGGCGCCGCACTGGAATGCTTGAAAATTTCAAAAGGTTAAAGAAAAATTGCCCTAAATCAATTTTTATGTATGAACGCGATGGCCAAAAGTTGGAGGTGCGGCGCCGCACCTCCTCTGGAATGCTTGGAAATTTCAAAAGGTTAAAAAAAAAAGCCCTAATTCAGTTTTTATGTGTGAACGCGATGGCCAAAAGTTGGAGGTGCGGCACCGCACCTCCTCTGGAATGCTTGGAAATTTTAAAAAGTTCAAAAAAAAAAAAATTGCCTTGCTCTGCTCGCATTCTAGAAGCCTCAGTCGTTCAGTCCAGTCGCCCTCATTGCTTCCTTTGAAAACCTCGCTGCAGTTTGAATAACCTGTGCAAAACCCTGTTTGATTAACCTGGCCATTTGAAATAAACTTTTAAAAGTTTTTTCTTTGTTGCTTCATACAAAAGCAACGTGTATTTTATCCTAATGCTGGAGGCTCAGATTGTTTCATCTCAGAAAGAACAACATATAACAACAGAGAAACTAGAAACAACATAGAAACTAGCAGGAACATAGAGTGAATATGCATTTGCAGAGGGGGGTAGCCGGCGCCCTAACTCTAGAAGCCTCGATTGCAGATGGATCAGTGCAGTTCGCCCATCAAACCAAGTCACTCCTTCAGTCAGAAAAAATCTGGAATGAACAACATAGAACAACATAGAAACTGGAAACAACATAGAAACTGACATGAACATAGAGATTGAATATGCATTTGCAGAAGGGGGTAGCCGGCGCCCTACCTCTAGAAGCCTCGGTCGCAGAGGGATCAGTGCAGTTCGCTCATCAAACCAAGTCACTCCTTCAGTCAGAAAAAATCCATTCACATTAAATTTTATGTCCTAATGCTGGAGGCTCAGATTGTTTCCTCTCAGAAAGAACAACATAGAACAACATAAAAACTGGAAACAACATAGAAACTGGCAGGAACATAGAGTTTGAATATGCATTTGCAGAGGGGGGTAGCCGGCGCCCTACCTCTAGAAGCCTCGGTCGCAGAGGGATCAGTGCAGTTCGCCCATCAATCCAAGTCACTCCCTTAGTTAGAAAAAATCCATCCACATTAAATTTTATGTCCTAATGCTGGAGGCTCAGATTGTTTCATCTCAGAAAGAACAATATAGAACAACATAGAAACTGGAAACAACATAGAAACTGGCATGAATATAGAGATTGAATATGCATTTGCAGAGGGGGGTAGCCGGCGCCCTACCTCTAGAAGCTTCGGTCGCAGAGGGATCAGTGCAGTTCGCTCATCAAACCAAGTCACTCCTTCAGTCAGAAAAAATCCATCCGCATTAAGAAACAATAAAAGAAACAAAGAAAAATTAAAGAAAGATTGCTCGGATGTGCATTTGCAGAGGGGGGTAGCCGGCGCCCTACCTCTAAAACCCTCAGTCGCTGAGTGCAGTCGCGCAGTGCAGATCGCCCATCCGAGTACAGTGCTCTGTTTCAATATTCGAGTGCAGTGCTCTGTTTGCAGTGCTCTGTTTGAGTTTGAATATCCCTTTCCATTTGTTAACCCTGTTATGTTTTTTCTTTGTTGCTTCATACAACAAAGAAAAAACCTATCTTCCATAGTACCTATGATTGTCAGAGATATTAGTCTTTACTTGTAGGCTTCACATGGAAAGGTAGAGCATGGCCTAAAGTACTTCTGGTTTGAGGAAGAGGTTGGGGCAGTTGCAGAAGTAGAGATTGCAGACTGCTCTAGGTGTAAGCGTTGCTGAATAAACACCCATAGTACTCTACTAGCGGGAAGAGGATGGCTAGTTTCCTTAGTACAGGTGTATTCTGCTGAACGTCATTCGGGCTGGGCTTTATGGTAGCAAAGTACGCTTTGGCCTCAGGGTTTGTACTTCCACCTCTGCCTCTTCCCCTGCCTCTAAAACCACCTCTGCCTCCTCTTCCCCTTCCCCTACAATTGGTTCCTTTCTGTCAAATCATATAAGTCTAGTTGTCCTGTAATATTGTTATCATCTATATCCCAGCAGTGCCCTTCATGGTTCTTTCTGTATGATACATGGAAACAATCAACCACATGATCTTCACTTATTGAAAAAATTTTCATTTTTCATGTTGCTGCCATCGAGATATATGCTATTGGAGTTGTCTGCAAAGTATCCAAAACTTCCATGGTCATATTTGTGGTATTGAATCATGCAACTATAGTATTAATGTATTTTTGTGCTTGATTAGCTATGCGTGAACAAATTTTCGTTATATAAAGTATACATAGAAGAAAAAAACACTTAAGTCTTGGCTATATAACACTAGTCATAATTCGCCTAGATTTCTATGCAAACTATTTATATCTAGAATACATTCGCCAGCATAACTAATCTTGTAGAGCTATGATTCGCCGGACCTTCTATATTATGCTTATACAAATTTGGTCTTCAGGGCAACCTGGACCTTCATAAGTTATCAAGCACGAATGATGTAACCAAGCAACCAAGTTACCTTTTAGCTTACTGATAACCAAGCACGACGTCTTGTCATTTCCTTTCTTCATGAGCTCCAATGACAGCTCCTTCATATGGTATTTAAAATGCAGTTTCTCTAATGTTTGTTTAAGTCCCCTTTTTTTTTTTTTTTTTGAAAGCTAGGCGAGGCATTTTTATTTATAGTAAAGTTTGGTACAGAACCTTATTTAGACCTCACAAGCGCCAAACAGGAAGTATTATATATAACAGACATCAAACTAGTAGACTACCATCCAATGATGCCCTCATACTTTGATCGGGACTTCCTCAACCTCTTCTTCATCATTGCAAGAGGGTACAAGCCTCTCCTTTTAGTCTGCCAGTACTAAGCAGGCATGGCCTTCTTCCCATCTGATGAGAGTACTATGGAAGGGCAATGACATTTGTAAAGTAAAGCAACAAAAAATTTCCGAGATCTTTAAGAGCACAACCAAAGATAATACCTGGAAAATTAATATGCCCAAAAACAAGGCTCCAGATTGAGAGAACTGCTGAAGATATCTATCGTCTTCGTCCACTAGAGTACTACAGTGGCTAAAAACCAAACTCGTACTGGACGTGACTCATAATAGTACCGACAGAAAGATATATATGCATTGGACCCAGAACCGAGATGCCATGAACCAAACTCATACCGAACCGAAACAGTGATCAAAACGCGGTTCCGATAATCATGCCCTAAGGGCATGTCATGCAGTGTAACGGGAGAACGCGGTTCCAGTAACCATGCCCTAAGGACATATCATGCAATGAGTGAACGCGGTTCCTGGTAACCATCTCTAATTAAGGACATGTTAGCCATTCAGGTAGTCTGAAAACTCCTTACCTTGTGTGGGTCCATAAGAAATACACACCCATATTACCAAGGTTCCAAACCAATCTACAAAGAAACATAGTATGGACCAAGCTATGCTGATACACCAAACTAGAAAACGCACCAGCAATAAAATCAACCAAGTTGTGACCACTATACTTTTTGAGGGACGAACCACGCCACTTTTTTTCGCCAAGCTAGAGGTTGTTTTCCGCTGCTTGTTCGGCGGCGGAATCGGTGGAGGCGTGCTATCATAAGGAATCTCTTCAATCCGAGCTCTTGGGGCTTGTCTCTCAGGCTCAGCCACAATATTGGCGAATGATTCCTCTAAATAGGACCCTTCATGAAGAAACACATAGTCTATCTCGGCTGCAGAAACCCATTCCCTGCCGTCCCTAGATCTTCTCTCAAATTTCCTCCTGCGTTGTCTCGCCTGTTCCTCTGATCCGGAGAAGTATTTATCCCTCAAGCGATGGAAAACGAGGAAGAAATTGTCCCAAAAATCAACCCATCTGCAACTCAAGGGATTCTGCAACTGAAACTTCCAAAAATCTCTCAATTTTGTGTCGCTGATCAGCCTGTGTGGGCCATAGACCTGGCCTGAAAAGAGCAGAAGGCTCTGAAATTCAATATGGAGCTCGGTTAGGTTGTCCCAATGCTCCTTCAACGAGGCTCTGAAACTATGAGCAACCCAGGTTTTTTTCAAGGAAGACAGGCTATTATATTCATCAAAAAAAATAGGTAATTGGCATAATTGTGCTGCAAAAGCGGTACGAGAAGGAAACGTCTCTCAGCATCAGGTCATGCTGTGTTATGAGAAGAGCAAGAGTAATTGCTCTAGATTTAAGCTTTTCAAGTAAATCCAAGTTATCCTTTTTCAATTTACCAGTATGGAGGAGCAGAGACACCACTTCGATTAAACTTGCAAGGGAATGGATACCCAAGGACACAGGTTGTGGAAATGAAGCGGCAAGCATACGAAGGATATCAACTAGACGTTTTATTTGTATTTCGTTGGAATTTTCAATGACCATCTGCCTCTCGCAAATGCTTCTATGTTGTTGTAGAGCTACAACTCTGTGCATCACTTGATCATCCTGACTCTGGAGTCTTGGTAAAGGGACTAAATAAGAAGCCCTGCTCTGGGTTTCTGCCATGGGCGAGGTTGTGGGTTTCATAGTCGTGCCACCTTATAAATCATAAAGCTCTTGGTTGGTTCCAGGAAAATTGCTTAAGTTTGCTATTCAAGCTGAATAATTCAACCAGATAAGATCAATCGAGTCATAAATCTACCAGATAAGATCAATCGAGTCATAAAAAAATGCGAGATGCTCAATTGATATACCTCGTATACGTGCTTGTGGGGTATAAAAGAATGCAGAGATACTCAATTGATATACCTTGCATACGTGATTGTGGGGTATAAAAAAATGCAAAGATACTCAATTGATATACCTTGTATACATGCTTGTGGGGTGTATTACAAAAAAATGCAGAGATACTCAGTTGATATACCTTGTATACGTGCTTGTGGGGTGTATTACAAAACAAATACAGAGATACTCAATTGATATACCTTGTATACATGCTTGTGGGGTGTATTATAGCTTGTGGGTCGTTGGATGACTGCATGTTTGAGGGATTATTCCAGCCGGGCAGATCCTGACCTGTCCTCCCGGGTCATGGTGTTGGGCCTTCCCGGCATAAACACCATTGGCCTAATGAGGAGAAATGCAGAATTCTAGAAGCAGTGTAAACTAGCATCTCTTCAATACAATAGCCCAGAAATAGTATGTGCTTTGAACAAAGCCAGGGAAATGTTGTTGCGCCTTGCTTGAATACTGATGAACTGCGAACTTCCTTTGCACAACCCGATTTGCAAAAGCTCGTGCATGGAAATAGGAGATGAATATGGGCGATGAAGGGTTCCAAGGCATGCCACGACCTCCCAAACCTTGAAGCAGGGAAGCTCTGAAAACCTTGAAGCAGGGAAGCTCTGAAAACCCTGAAGCAGTGAACCTTTGAGACCTTGGAACAAATTATTGTAACGTTTCTAACCGGCATGCCCTTAACCAACCAGGCAAAACCTTCTAGACGTTTATGAGTAGTCGCTTCTACCCATTTATGCCGGTGTCTCGGGAATGCCCCACAGGCACATTCAAGGATCAAATACTCGAGCGGTCTACCATGGGCCCGTTACAATCTCTCCCACGAGAACTATGCTCGTCCTCGAGCATCCAAGACTATGATTTAACCATGTAAACCAGTGATAATGTGATTACCATGGTTGTGTAAATTACCCGTGCATATAGGCACCCATGGAGACTCAAACTCGAGACCTGCTCTGATACCATAAACATTCGACCTAACCGACATGCCCTTAACCAACTGGGGAAACCGTCTAGACGTTTATGAGTAGTCACTTCTACCCATTTATGCCGGTGCCTTGGGAATGCCCCACAAGCACATTCAATGTTCGAATGCTCGAACGGTCTACCATGGGCCCGTTACAATTATGAGCAACAACGAAGGCTTCAATGCAAACAAGCAGACCAAAAGGGGCAAAAACTAAGCTCTACACCTGTGCAACCCTGATATCAAGCTTCGATCTAAAGCTTTCAAACAAGATTTCCAAAGCCCATGCCCACTCATGCCCCGCGAAGCAGCGATATCTGGAAAAAGCCCTGCTTCCCAAGTCCTTGACATCTGCAGGAGCCGAATTTAGAAACGCATAGCTCGTTTGCCATATACCAAATCCCACGCGCGCTTCTATCTGGGCCTCGACCTTTCTAAAAAACCCATATATTGTTTCTTCCCAAAACCCAGCTGCCACCATCATCGTCATATGTATTAACATGTGTAACAATTATACGGTTTTTTATAGTGGGAACATTATCAATTGATATACGTTGTATACGTGCTAGGGTTTTCCATCGGCTTCTTTTTTGTTTCGAATGATGCAACAATTGTGCATTGGGACCCTTCAATGACATTAGGGATGGCAACATATTTCTCAGTCAAAAAAGGAGGTGGTGGCCTCCAATTGGAAGTGGAGGGATGGAGGTTTCCAAAATTTTTGCTCCTGTGGCCACCCATACTATCTACTCTTGTATCCCAACAAAAATATGAAATAATTAGAAACAGTGCCCATCAACGTTGGGACCCCTTCAATAAAATTATCTACTCTTGTATCCTAAAAACATATGAAATAACTAGAAATAGTGCCCAACATTGATGGGCATAAGCAGAGAACTTGTAAATGATACTTTAGAGAAAGGGAAAATTTTAAAAATGCCCCTAATTGTTTGCAAAATTGCAAAAATGCTCCTGTTTTAGGGATACTTTTGGTAGAATAACTATAACTTTTTTCTGTTGATCCAAATAAGAATGCCCCCTTCAGATGGATTATAGACGAGGATGATATCTTCCCATCAAAGCTAAAATCATCTGAATCGGAGTCCGGAATCTTACGATATGATTACGATTTGTTTATATCTAAGATTTAACATAGCTTGTGATTCCAGACTCTGATTCAAGTGATTTTAGCTTTAAATGGGAAGATATCATCCTCTTCTATAATTCACCTGAAGGATACATTCTTATTTCGATTATCAAAAGAAAGTTATAGTCATTTTGCCAAAAATGCCCCTAAAACAAGGGTATTTTTGTAGTTTTGCAAAAAATTAGGGGCATTTTTTAAAATTTTCCTTAAATAAACGAGTATTAATAATCCAAACGTACTCCAATATTAAAGCATTTAACCCTTCTTTTCCTTCCTTTCTTTTCTCTTCTCAATTGTTGTTTGTTATGTTAAAAATTCTACATTGTAGATACTCTGGTTAACCAACCGGACACTGTATGATAGTTATATGATGGGATTTCAGACCTCGTTTTTTCCCTTTCCACTAATTAAAGTCTAGCAATTCCGGAGCACCCTTTTACAACACGTGAAAAATTCTAGTTTTGTGGGCTCGCCGAAAGAATACCCCCACCACCATCCATCTCTGAGTATATCCCTCCTGCTGAGCCAGCATCAGCCACTGTTGTTGCAACACTTCCTGTGGCATCAAGGCAGCTCTGGGCAGACAAAGCAGAAAATGAGTTGCCTGCTCATGTTGATTCTATGGATTTGGAGCATCGACCACCAGACCCTCTTACACAATGAAACTAGATTCCTGTAATGTTAGGGGTGTCGCCTCTTCCCCGACTAAAAGAAGTAGACTGTCTATGGCTCTTTCTAGGTTGAATTTGGACTTTTGTTATCTTCAAGAGCACAAATGCAAGAAAGATGATATGCAAAAAGTTGCTTCAGTGGTTGGCAGGCAATACAATGTTCTTGTAGCTGCAGCAGACACAGAACGGCGGAAGTTCTCATCGCATGGAAGCATGACTGCTAAGTGCACATGTAGCTTGGCTGCTAGTGGGGGACTTCAATATGGTCGAACTAGAGGCTGACAGGTATGGCAGGGCGTCTGAGACTGTCCAGGGTTTTGAACGCGAGCAATGGCAGCGGCTAATACAGGACTGTAGTTTTGCATAAGTGGATGGAGATCCGCACTTCACCTGGTGCAATGGCTGGTTGGGTGATGGAAGGGCATACGCAAGACATGATAGGGGATAATATAATGCTTTAGCAGCTATTCATATGCCTACTTTCTTTCGCAAGAACCTGCTGGATACTTCTATTTCAGATCACAATCTCCAAAGCTTTTGTTCTGCTCCAGATAATGCATATTGCAGGTCTAAAACTTCTTTTAAGCTGAATGTCTCTTTTCTGAAAGATGAGGAGTTCTAAGCTGGTTGCAAACAGGCTTGGTGCATTTTCTAGACAAAAAGGGATGGCAGATATTGTTGATGCGCTTGCTGCGATAAAGTCCTTTGTTAAAGGCTGGGGCCGTGAGCATACAACCGCTCATCGGGAGATGTTAATGGCACTTTATCAGCAGTTGGTGGCATGCAGATCTATTTCTCCTTCAGATGGCCAATTGGAGAAGCAAATTTTGGCAAGCATTCGGAAAATGTCAGAGCAGGTTCACCAAGCTCGCATTAAAGCTGGACTGCACTGGTTCAAGGAGGGAGATCGTTGTACGATATTCTTCTTCAGAGCTGCAAGGGCTAGAAGACAAGCTTCTGCAATTGTGTCTCTCCAGGTTCCTGATGGTCCTCTCATTTCTGACCGAGAAGAGCTCAAGAATTTTGTGCATCATCATTGTTCTAGCTTCTTTGCTGCTCGTCGCCTTCCCTTTCAACAAGATTTTCAAGACAACTTGCAAAAGTTCATACTATTGTTTCTGATGAGCAAAAGGCTAGTCTGGAAGTTGAGATCACTCTCAATGATTTGGCAGATGCTACATCTCTTTTGAAGCAAGGCAAATGCCCTGAAATTGATGGTATTCAGGTGGAATTCTTTCAGAAGTATTGGGTCTGGCTTGGTGAGGATATGTATAACGCGTTCACTGACTTTAAGAGGCAACAACGGTTGGATAAGATCCTTCATTCGAGATGTATATCTCTTATCCTCAAGTGCACGGAGCCCTCTTCAATTTCAGATTGGCGCCCATCACCTTATTGTCTCCAGTTTACAAGATATTTGCTAAAGCTTATGCTCAGAAGCTTCGGGGCATTCTTGCTGATTCTATCTCCTCTACTCAATTAGGTTTTCTGCCACGATAGCATATCTTAAATAATGTAGCTGCTACCTATGAGGGCATTTATTGGGCGAGATTGCAGGCTCATGACATTGTTTACTTGAAGCTGGTTTTTGCAAAGGCATATGACAGTGATGATTGGGTATTTTTGGAAAAGTATCTCTTGCAACTCGGTTTTGGTGCATAATTCACAAGCTCACTATTCTGCTCACTCTGCTGTTCTTTTCCAGAGAGAACCTTCGGCATTCTTGGTTGTGGCATTCGGCAAGGTTGCCCATTGGCACTGTTGCTATTCACAGTTGTAGCAGAGGTTCTCTCTCAGATATTCTCACTTGCAGCACATGGCGGCATTTTGCAGGGACTTCCCATGCACAACGGGTCTCAAGAGATTTGTAATCAGTATGCAGATGATACTTTTCTTTTTCTAAGGGCTGATGAGAAAAATTTGGAGAATGCCATCGCACTCTTGGACTCATTTTCTTTGGCATCTGGCATATTTATTGGCGGACAGAAGTGTACTGCATTGTGGACATTGGATTCTCCAGTTCCACCGTGTGTTACTGCATTTTCATAGAAGGTTCTTCCTCATGGTAAGGCGACCAACTTCTAAGTATCCCTGTGGGGATTCATATTTCATCAGGAGATGTATTGGATACTGTTATCAAAGGATTGGAAAAGGACTTGTTCTATTGGTCCACAACCAAATTGTCAATGGCATGTCGGATTATTGTAGCCAAATTAGTTTTAAGTAGCACACATGTATATATGACTTCAATGATACTGGCGCCACAAATGAAGATGCAGCTCATCATCAAAATTGTTAAGAATTTCATCTGGGGTGGCACCAAAGAAGGGGCCGATGTCAAGATCAGTTGGAAAAGTGCCTTTTGTTGAAGCACTGTGGGGGGCTTGGGATGATCCATTCTCTGTTACAGAGCAAAGTATTGATCTCCAAGTTCATCTGGAGGATCCTAAACAATATTGATGAGTCTTCAGGCTCCCGGCTTCTACACCAGTCCTTGCAGTTTTGCGTCTCATTTGGTTCTCGGTCAATCAAGCCATAGCTTCCCTGGGCTTTTTTCTATCCACTTTCTGCTTATCCTAATGCTTCTCCTTTCCTCAGAGGGTTGCTCGATGCGTGGGACACCGTACGCTCTCTTTTCCGCTTCCACCCTATGGCAAGGAGTTTTACTGGAGCTAGTTATTGGTGGATTCCTTTGGGTGATAACCAAATAGATGCACCTTTAGTATCATCAATTCATCCCCTGACACAACGGCGCTAGAGACTAGCAGGCGTGTTGACAATTTCTGCATGGTATAATGGGGTTCAAAAATGTTAGACCCTAACAACTTAGCATGTCCCGGATATAGGTGATGATAATGTGCTTATAAACTTCACCAATGTCACTCGTTTCCCTTCAACATACTTCACAACTTTTACCAGCCCTTCGCATTATTGCACCCTTCAACGGGAAAAGAATTTGTTCTAGAGTGGTTGTAGATCCAGGAATGGAAATTTTGGAGCCATGTCATCTATCCCAAGTCATTCGGTTGCATTCAGCGGGAAAAATTTGGAGGAGAATGTATCATCTTTGTCAACCTAAATTACATTTCTTGGGATCGAGAGCGATGGATTGGGAGCAGTCGTATGTTGAATCCATTGTCAAAACTGGTTCTTCCTTCAATAGTAATGAAATATTGTTCAGTCTTCACCAGTATCTTGAGGTAACTACTGGATTTAATTCCATTTGCTCCAGTTTGGCAGAGACTATTCTTCACCAGAATTCCATTTCTAACCCTAAGCCCTTTGTCTAATTTGATGACGAAAATGCTAATGATTCTGGTTATGAACATGCTCAAAGATCTGATGCTGAAGACGACCCTAAAATTTTGAATGAAAGTAATTGCAATCACAACTGCAAATGTGATGCTGAAAGGAAGCGCTTGCAAGCAAAAAGGAAGAAAATTCAGATACAAAAGAAGAAAGCCTCTACGGCTGACAAGGAAAATGAAGCACCAGGCAAACTCGGCATTTGAAGAAAGCAGCAATTGACAAAGAAACTAGCTGGTTTTTGTGCAAAAAGAGATTTAAGAAATCTGTGGAGGCCTCAATCATGAGGACACAGCCGAGGTATCTTCTAATGTCATAAAGAACCTCAATCTTTTTGAAGAGAAGATTTTTTCTGATTATAAAACAGTGAAGAAAGTTGTAAAGAATTTAAAGAATTTCTTTCAATCACATAAGTTTGCGAGGAAGACTGATGTTCTAAGAGCTAGAACAGGTACTATGGTTTATGTCGTAGATCCTACAATTAATTGTTCAGCAACGTCTAGAGCTCTTAACTTGAGTAGAAGCATTGTAAGCACAGCAAGGAATAGAAGAGTTTTTGAGAATAAGGTGAAGGGCCATGGTCTATGTTTTCAAGGAGAGTTAGAAATGATAGATTTTCGGATGAAATTAGAAAAGTTGTTGTAGATTACTGGACTAAAAATACTAGAGTATCACCAAACAAGAAGGATGTTGTGAAAATGAAGATTGGAAAAAAACAGATAGTGCTTCACGCTTTGCATTTCCTCGAAGAGACCCAGGTATTACTTCTATCTTAGATCATAATTACTTGCTTGTGCTTCTTGAATTGACATTGAGTTTCTTTGATTGTGCAGGTGGCTTTCTACGAGCGATTCAAGAGAGACATTTCTGATTTTTAGAATTCACTCACGACGTTCCAGGCTTTGAAACCAGTATTTGTGAGGAAGATAAAAGACCGAGAAACGTGTTGTTGTGTTCATCATATGAAGATGGATTATGTCAGGGGAGCAATAAATAAAATGAGGATTGATTCAAGGATTCATGGCGCAAATTGCACATGTGAGTGTGTTGTATGTGGTCCTGGGCCACAATGTCTTGCTAGTAGAAGTACGTACATCTCTACTAGTGAGTTGTGGAGTTCTTTGACTTGTCCCAAGTCTAAAATAGAAGAATGGTACAAGCATGAATGCCTACTACTTCGATGTAAGGTTTGTGGCCCCTCTAAACTTCCTTTTATCCAAAAGAGAAGAAATATGATCAATACATGATCGATTGGAAGACATTTGATCAGGTACAATGCTATTTTTTTATTCTTGGAATTATTTTTTTATTTCTAAGCACATTATTATTTTGAAGGTGTACCTTATTATCTGATATCAAGTGTCTCTCATTCTGAAATAATTATTCAGATTATGTTGAACAGTAGGTGGTTTGTAAGTTAACTAATAGGCACCCGTGGAATGGCCACATTTTCTCCATATCTTCCCATTGTTTTTTAATTGCACATGGATGTCCGATGGTTCTAAAATGATAGGATGTTTTTTATCCTTACTGATTAGGTGCTTTTGTAGCTGTTATTTCACCACTAGGGTAAACAAAGGGGGTTGCCAAGGAATTGTGTGCTTGTTTATTGCTAAGCTTTTGGAACACTAGATGAGCAAGTCTTGGACAGTGCTCTTTGCATGTTCTCGTTACTGCAAAATGCTTATGTTGTTGTTGGGGTGATATATAGACCATTGTGGTGAGTGTCACCACTATAGTGTGGTGGAGTGGTGTATATATGGTCGTATA
>JAANSK020245310.1:0-13858 GCA_011763485.2 Isoetes engelmannii
AGGGAGCTTCCTGCAGCATTTCCTTCAATCTCATCGCCAGCCCACATGCGCCAGTGGTCTTGGGTCTTCCTTGGCTCAAATTGCATAACCCACAGATTGATTAGCACTCCAGATCATTTCGATTTGTGGACTCTTGTCCCAGTCTTAGTTCATCTGCAGTTCGTGCCTCTGCATCAACATCTACTCTAGTTCATAAGATGTCGTGGACCCCTGATTCTGCACCCATTCATATTCCAGTTTCTGCCTATGTTTCATGTCCTGATCCAGTTCCTGATCCTGCTCCTGTTCATGTTCTTGCTCTTGCTCCAGTCTCTGTTCCTGTTCCTGTTTCTGTTGATGCTCCTACTCCTGCTCCTGCTCCTGCTCCTGCTCTTGCTCCAGTTCCTGCTCAGTTCTTGTTCTTGATCCTGCGCCTGTGGAGTTTTCTTCACGCCCTCAGCTCCGCATTTCGAAGATTTCACTCCAAAAGTTTATCAGATCGGGAAAAGATCCGTCGACTAGCTCTGCTTCCGTGATGTCCGCGATTGTCTTCCCGATAAGTACAAGGATTTTGCCGATGTTTTTGACAAGGTCAAAGCCAGCAAGCTTCAAGAGCATCGTCCCTATGACTGCCCCACTCATCTCCAGCCAGGGACAATCCCACCTTTTGGTCCTATCTATGGCATGTCCCCAACTGAGTTGGAGGCTTTGCGGACTTATATCGAGGAGAATCTTGCAACTGGATTTATCCGATATTCTCAGTCTCCTGCAGGGGCCCCCATCTTCTTTATCTCCAAGAAGGATGGTACTTTGTGGTTGGTTGTGGATTATCATGGCCTCAACAAAATTACTGTGCGTCGGTATCCTCTCCTTCTGATCCCAGAATTACTTGAGTGACTGCAAGGCGCACGGTACTTCGCCAAGATTGATCTTCGAGGCGCCTACAATCTTATTCGGATCAGGGAAGGTGATGAGTAGAAGACCGCCTTCCGAACGTGGTATGGGCATTTTGAATACACTGTCATGCCTTTCGGTCTTACCAATGCCCCAACAGTGTTCCAACACATGGCTAATGATATTTTTTTGGGAGTTTTTGGACCTCTTCGTTATCATATATTTAGATAATATCATGATCTATTCGAAGACCCTCGAAGAGCATGAGGAGCATGTTCTGAAGATCCTTCAGAAGCTGCGGATGGACTTTATGCCAAGTTGGAGAAGTGTCAGTTTGAGCAGGATAATGTTGAGTTCATCGGCTATTGCATCACACCCCAGGGTGTCTCTATGGATCCCAAAAAAGTCAGCACTATTTTGGAGTGGCAAACACCTTCTGTCCGAGATATCCAGTGTTTCCTTGGATTTGCCAATTTCTATCGGCGTTTTATTCGGGACTATTCGGAGGTTGTCCTTCCTTTGACCCACCTCACGTCAAAGGATGTGCCATTCGAATGGAGTGTGGAAGCAGAATTCGCTTTTGTGACCTCGAAGCATGCTTTCACCACGGTGCCAGTTCTTGCTCATGCAGATATCTTTGCGTCCATATATTATCGAAGCAGATGCTTCTGATTTTTTTCTGGGCGGTATTCTGTCACAGGAGGGTGATGATCGTGAATTGCGTCCGACCGCGTACTCACGGAAGTTCTAGGCTGATGAGATCAATTATCCAATTCATGACAAGGAGTTGTTGGCGATAGTTGATTCTTTTGAGGAGAGGAGACGTTTTCTGAAAGGGTCTCCTCATAAGGTCACAGTATATACAGATTATCAAAAACTAGAATATTTTCAGTCTACCCGAGTACTCATGTCGCCAAGCACGGTGGCATACTCAAGTATTATCACGCATTGACTTTGTGATCAAGTATTGGTCGGGACCTCTCCAAGGAAAGCCAGATGCCTTGTCTTGATGCTCCTACCTTGAGCCTAAGCCAGGTGATCCCGCATTTGATCAGCAGTCACAGGTCATGCTCGGGCCTGATCGGTTCCAGCTTATGGCTATCACTCAGTTCGAGAGGCCTCATGATTATATAGCCTTATTGGAGTCTCTTTGGGCAGCTCTCCCCTTAGATCCATTGGCTCAAGATATCTCTTCATATCTTGGCTCATCATCCTCTTCCCAGCAAATGTAGACAGATTATGATCATTTTGAGACACGGGATGGACTTCTTTTTCATAATGGATTTCTGTATGTTTTGGATGGTGCGACTTCGGATTCTTCAGGCTTGCCATGACTCACCCATGGCCGGACACTTTAGAGTAGCCAAGACTCTTGAGCTTATTAGTCGGGACTATTGGTGGCCTGGGCTCCGCTGCTCTGTTGAGGCTTTCATCCGTTCCTATGATATCTGTTGTCGAGCGAAGGTTCCGAGACATCTTCCTCATGGTCTTCTTCAGCCGCTGCATGTTCCAGATGGATCTTGGAAGAGTATCTCTGTGGATTTAAATCCAGAACTGCCACTCTCTCGGGGTCATGATGCCATCATGGTCGTTGTTGATCGCTTCTCCAAGATGGCTCATTTTATTCCTTGCAACGTCACCATCACCAACGAAGGCACAACCAATCTCTTTCTTCATGAAGTAGTCAGACTTCGTGGATTGCCAGACACTATCATCAGTGATTGAGGACCTCAGTTCGCCGCAGGATTTTGGAAGAGACTTCTGGAGCTATTACATGTCGATCGCTTTTTGACATCTGGTCATCATCCGGGAAGTAATGTGCAAGCATAATGCACTAATCAGACTTTAGAGCAGTATCTGAGGTGTTTTATCAACTATCAGCAGGATGATTGGGTTGAATGGCTTCCATTAGCCGAGCTTGCCTATAATAACTCAGTACATGCCTCCACTGGCCAGACCCCGCGTTCTTTCTGAACACTGGGCAGCATCCTTGTTGGTCTTTTGACGTCATCGGATCCGACTCTATCAATCCCAGTGCTGAATCTCGACTTGAGAAACGTCAGGCTCTCCAATCAGATCTTCAGCACCATTGTCTTCAGGCACAGGAATGCTATCGACATTATGATGATCTGCATCATCAGGAAGCTCCTGCTTTCCATGTTGGTGACCTTGTATGGCTCCTACGCAGGGACCTCCCTACTACACGTCCCTGCAACAAGCTTGACTATCGTCGCCTTGGTCCTTATCGGATCACGGCTCAAGTCAGTGATGTTGCTTTTAGGCTTGAGCTCCCACCAGTTGTTCGGCTACACCCAGTCTTTCATGTTTCGGTACAGGAGCCATACACGCGTAATGCCTTCCCAGATCGAGTGCCGCAGCCGCCTCCACTAGTAGAAATCGATGATGATCATGAGGAGTTCGAGGTTCAAGATATTTTGAACTCTAAGTTTCTCCGTCGACAACTGTATTACTTTGTTGACTGGGAAAAATACTCTCCAAGTGACCGGACCTGGGAACCTGTCGAGAACCTGAGCAATGCTCCTGATAAGATTGCAGAATTCCACCAATGGTATCCAAACAAGCCAAGTCCAAGTACTCCGGCACTAGCTCTAAGGACTTGGTGCCATCGTAGGAGGAAGATGGTGTGACGACCATACGGATATTCGTACTATACGAGCATAATACTCGTATGTAAAAAAGATGGTCGTCACAGGGATGCAAAAGCTAGTTGCATGAGGCAGGGTTCGAACTCGCAACCTTCTAGTTTCAAGCCACATACCTTAGCCAAGTGCACTACCTAATCTTCTTTGATGGTATTCTCCTGCATCTTCCAGATAGCCGTATCTTCCAGGAAATCCTAGAACATTCTGAAACCTATGTGCATGTACGACACTTGGCAAGATCCCATCCTTTGGAGTGGCACGATCTGGACCGTTGGTATACATATATATAGAGGAACCTCATTCTTGTCGAACCATTCCGGTTCAATGCCAGTCTTGAGCCTCCTAGGCATATGTCCTGTGTTCCTGCTCGGGTCGATTGTTCGTGTATTTCTTGTGTATTTTCCACGTATTTTCCCTTGTTTTCGCATAGGTTCATGACAGTTGAGAGTAACCACAACGCTTGACACATACACTTTCCCCGCATTTCTAAAACCTTAAACAGGAAAATTTAGATAGTCGACACATTTGAGAGAAAAACCTCTTCAACATCGAAGCAGATCTGCCTCTATGTTTTCTTGCTACGGGCGTGGTTTTGCCGCTTTGCTTGCCGACTAAGCAACCATTCATGAAGATGCTAGGAGCTCGTCTCTGTCTTTGCCATAGTCAAAATTTCTGGCAGAACTCAATGCTTGGCTGTTGCCATGGCAGGCACGCTTGACATCTCTTGGTTATGGCAGGCAGAAGCTTCTATGTCATCGTCGTTTGTCTTGGGAGGCTGTCGGATGGGAGACGCTTTTCCAGTGGCTATGGCTATGGCAAATCTTTTCCAGTGGGTATTGATACAAAACAGATGTCTGGTTATGGCAAATCAAGGTTAGAAAAATTGGCGCAAATTTGTGGCCTAAGCTTGAAAGAAAAAAGCTCGAACCCGCTAGCACTCAAAATCTCAGGTCTTAGATAAAAGCATGTCGACCAAAAAATGTTTAGCAAATTCCTATCGTTGCTCTTTTCCTCTGTCTATAATTAGTTTTTTCTATTCTAAATGTCACTAGGAGGTATTCTGCAGTAAGTTCCTTTCTTTATTCAGATGAATTTCTGATTCAACATTGAATTAACCTTCAAAATTATGAGAGCCCATCTTAGTCCGTGCTTCCCCCTTCTTCTTTTTCTTTTTGCCTGGCCTAATGATGATCTTCTCATGTTTTGGCAGGAATGATGGAGCTGACCTCAAAATTTTCTCATTTTAAATACCAGTAATGGCATAAGATCATGTTTTAAGTGTCATTTTCTTCAAGTATAGTATCGCCGTATCGCCGTATCGCTGGCTCCTGCATAATGCCTCCAGGCCTTTCTCGCTCGCTCGCTCCTGCATAAATCCAGTTGTTTCTTGCAATCGGAATTGGCACTTTTTATGGCAAGTCACATGTTTATGGCAAGTCACTGCTCCTACTCTTAAATTGGGCTGCTTCAGAGTGTCTATGGCAGGACGCTTCAAAACAGATTGGTCATATTCTAGTAAGCTCTCTGATTTTGTTTTTCAGTAGAGTAGATTCATCCTAAGAGTAGATTAATTCATGCCTTTCCTTCGGCAACTCTAAAGATGTATATATCCCTTCGCATCCCTGCAACAATGCAACACCATCTGTAGCCATCGTTGCACCATAGATACTTGTATAAACATAAAGGCTCTCCAAATTTGATGATATTTGCAGCAACAAATGCTTTAGATTGCACAAGATATTTCCCGGTTCTTCTAAATTTAAACAACATAGAGATGAAATTAAGCCCTTCTAGATTTCTATCTTGCCTCCATATTTTAGTTGGTGTCATAGCAGCAGGTCTCTACGAGGATGTTCTTTGTTTGTTTTGCTCACATTCAAAAAGCAGCAGCTTCTTTATAACATGGCTCTGTTTGATAGTTTGTCTCTCGGGACTTGGTCAATCATGTTCCAGACAAACAATTATATCTTTTTTTTTTTCAACTACGTTGATTATGGTATGTAAGAAAGAGAGAAAATATATTTAAGCTTTTGCAGTTTGTATCTAGCTTGGTTAGGTCTCAAAGGTCAATGGGATTGATATAAAATTAACACCCTCCAGCTTACTCCCCGTTGTGATTCCGCAGAAAGCCGCACTATATGTTTTTTGCAATGAATTGTATCTATCATTCGACTTAGATCCGGCATAGCAGAGCATTTGGTAGAGCACTTAATAGAGCATAATAACAAAAATATGGGGGGCAGAGAAAAGCGTTTGGTGCATTCTTATTGATTATAGCGAGCTCTTGCTGGTTGTGGTGTATTCTTATATATAAGGATAGCCATTGTTTTTTGGCCAGAATATTATGCAGAATGGCCACCGGCACAGAGAACGAAAGATTTAGATGCATTATCACCATAGCCATATGAATAACAAAATAGCAAAACTTGCGCTTAGAAAAGCAAAGCCATTTTGAAAACTCTTCACGTCCTTTGAACAGGTTTGTCCATACTTCATTTCTTTGCGCTCAAGAGTTTCTGGCCATGAACTTTTATTATTTTTAGGCTTAGTTCTGTACTACATTTATGCAAAATTAAAGAAAGATATAACATGTTTTTGAATTATTCCTTGATTTAGTGCATTCTCAGGAGTAATGGATCAAAAAATGGCCAGTTTGGAGCTTCCATTACGCTATGGCAAGTGATTGTATCCAAGCTGGAATTTTTAGTGGAATGTTTTGCTCATCGAGAATTGAGAGTAGACATTTGTACGTATTTGAAGTTTTTTTTCTTCATACCTTACTTGGTATTTCATTGAGTGATTATGTAGAAGTTTCAAACAAATTTTAAAAAAATTCTGAATAAACCATTGATGGATTAAAAGGATCCATATACGCATGATGCAGGAATGAGCTCTTCAATCTAGTTTCTCACCATATTTAGAATGAGCAAGAATAATATGTTTTCATTAGCATACGAGTCTATAAGTGTGTGCCATAAATATGTGCAACCATATTTTCTCTCAATAGAATACAACAATCCAACAGAACTACTAGAACTACCTGCTTAAGCTAAAGAAAACTCGTTAGAAGAAAGGCATTCATAATATCCTGATGAATTGCATGCTGGTTGGATGTATGTTTGCTCCTCATTTGTAGGCAATTTTCTCCTCATTTGTGGGCATGGCAGAATGGTAGACTATTTACTTACATCTAGATTAAATAATAGCAAATTCAAGATAGAGATTGAAGCAAACTACATATGCAAGAAAAAACCTATTGGTGCTCATCATAGTGAGTCGTTAAGGTTAGAAAATATAATACAAAAATGACTATTCGTAGAAAATGCACGTCACTCACAGATGAAGGTGCAAAATTATTATTCACTAGAAAATGCACTATGAACGAACAAACAAAAATAGACCAATAATATCCAATCACCCCACCAAGTCAAGCCAAGGGTTTGCCCTTTGGGCAACCAAAAAAAATTACAAATTTCAAAAACTACTTTAGATGCAAGTCCCTATGTTTTGAAACAATTTATTTAGACATAGAGTGGTAACATTCTAACGATTAGGGTGGGAATAATACCATTACTCTTACGTACATGATAGCAATTTAGTATAGTACGAGCATGCAACTTTAAATTCGACGTCTCCTCGGCCTGTTTTCCTAAGCAAACAAATTATAAAACAAGAGATTTATCGTGACAAGACATATATTCCACTTCATCCAACCAGTTCCTAGGTATCCAACTAATTCTTGAATTGTACCAAGTACTATGACATCTATCCCACTTCATCCGACTAGTTCCTAGGTATCCACATAGGTCTGGAATCAGGTTCTCTTAGGTCTTCAGCGGCATTTTCTCTGGTGGAGAGGTGCATCACTTTCCATGGATGGGCGTATACAGGTGGCTAAGCCTGTTCTGAACAACGCTCATGTTTACACCACTTCTGCTTTGCTAGCTCCAGTTTCAAAGTTTAAAGAAAACATGCCACAATACGTAATTTTTTTGGGGGCGGGAACGAAGCTGGCGCAACGGTCAAAGTGGCATGGAAAAAATGTGTGCGCTCGAAGAGAGATGGTGGTCTTGGTATGACAAATTTATTGCTCCACAGTAAGGTTTCAATCTCAAAGTTTCTATAAAGAATTCTTTTTTATCAGACGTAGTCTTGCGGCATGCGTTTGCTTGTTCAGGCCTTACAACACTCTTGTCCTTTTGGTAAGTCTTTCATTGTCCCGCAATTACCTTGGGCCCTATTCTACCCCTGAAGTCATCTCCTCGTGCTTCTCCTTTCCTTCGAGGAGTCCTGAAAGCTTGGAAAGATGACAGCCCATTGGTTTCTTTGCATCCTTCAAGTTGGTCGCAAGTCTCTTCTCCCTTTTTGTGCATACCTTTACCTCATCTTCAGGGTTTGGCTCCTTTAGCCGCTACTATGCATCCAAGGGTTTAGCGCAGGTGGCAAGCTGCCGATATAGTGCATCTTGATGCGTGGTATTCCAATGGTCGCCTCCGTTCCTGTTATGAGTTTCAAGACACATACAGATTGATCTGGTGAGATTATTTCATTTGGAAAGATGTAGTAGACAATATTCCCTTGCAGCCTAACTTAGGGAATAAGAGTGTATGGAAACTTGCATCGAATATTCCTTGGGGAAAACAGTTCGTTCAGGCCTGTTATATGCAGCCTAACTTAGGGAATAAGAGTGTATGGAAACTTGCATCGGATATTCCTTGGGGAAAACAGTTCGTTCAGGCCTGTTATAGGCTGGAGCCTCCCCTTCCTCCATCGTCATAGTGGCAGCTAAGAGTCGGAGAGGCGAAGCACGCAATGGTATGTGCTCCACCCCTTCCTCCATCGTCATAGTGGCAGCTAAGAGTCCGAGAGGCGAAGCACGCAATGGTATGTCTAGAGTGTGGGACAAGAATGTCATACCAAAGCAGGCAGTTCTTTTGTGTGGCAAGTTGTGCATAGAGTTGTGCCTTACGAGTCTGTTCAACTATACATCCTTCCTTTCGTACTCGCCGTACGATGGACATCTTTCCTAGCAGATGGCCTTGCTTCAAGAAGTGGGCATTTAATATTGTCTGTTCAACTATACATCCTTCCTTTCGTACTCGACGTACGATGGACATCTTTCCTAACAGATGGCCTTGCTTCAAGAAGTGGGCATTTAATATTGTCGGCCTCTGGTTTGTTGGGTGGTTTGGAAGCGTAGATGCCATCTGGTCTTCCGAGGTTTCATGACCTTGGGCATTTAATATTGTCGGCCTCTGGTTTGTTGGGTGGTTTGGAAGCGTAGATGCCATCTGGTCTTCCGAGGTTTCATGACCCCTTTGGGGGCCTTTATCAAGAGATCAAATCCCATCTACATGATTAGTTGTTGGTCTCGAAGCTACATCCAGACGTCAAGGATGATGTCAAGGATGAGGTTTGGGGTTACCTCCACCTCCCTTGACCTCTCATTGTATTAGTACATTCTTATCAATATAAAGTTTTTTCCGTCCCTCAAAAAAAAAAAATTTTGAACCGCAGGAACTGCCATGCTCCCTGCAATAGAACCTTTCAATCCGCTCCTGGACATAACAAAAAACAACGAGACAAGATGAGCTTGTTCAATCCGCTCCTGGACATAACAAAAAACAACGAGACAAGATGAACACAAGCTGCTGCCTCTTCCGACACGCGTACCAAAAATTGATAGGCCGTCTCAGCAATTCGTCAACCAAACAAGAGTTTCCCAAAAAGTTCTATTGTGGTTTTAGCCCATCCGACCATCCAAACATAGACCATGGTATAAAAAAACCAAAATCCTACTAGCAACATTCCAGGAAAAAAAAGAAAAGAAAAGGGAGCCCCGAATACTCATTCGGAAAACCTACTCACTTCTACACACACAATGGGGTGAGAAAGAGAAATTTTAGCTTCGATAAATACCTTGTAATTATAAATAATGCTAATATACATGTGTCCAATTCATATCAAGCATGTACGGTTGAATGGGTGCACGAGCAAACTTTCCCCCTGTGCTTCTATACGAAAACGATAGTAAGAAATAGATCATCATGGTGAAACTTGAATTCACCATGTTAGTTTACTCACATCCGTGAGATTCGTAATGGAACTAAATCTAGAGTGATCTCCTCTGCCATGGCTGGCTGAAACAGATTCAACTCTTGCCATCGTTCTATAAGGTATTTACGACACTCCACAGATGCAAGGGTCCCAGTAGCAAATGCACCATGGACTGTGCCTGGAAAATGCCTACTAGTAGCTTCTCCTGCAAAAAATAGATTTTCAGCAGGAGCTCTTAGTTGATCATACAGCTCGTGAGGATTTCCAACTGCGTCATAACTGTAACCACCTAATGAGCTGATATCTGAACCCCAATGAGAAACCAAATACCGAAGCTGAACCAATGAAAAGTAAGTAACCAATATGTAATTCAAAATTATGAAATTCCGAGGCAAGAACTACTCACAGGCTTGGTTGAATTTGGCAATATCTTCTTCAGCTGCAGAAATGCATAAGTTGCTGCAGCTTCATCGGAGAACTTTTCAAGGTCATTCGCAAGACGCCCAGCAGGCATATAAATCAGCACAGGATGACCTGTTGCTTTGTGCAAGTTTAAAAAATAGCTGCAGCCATATGTACTCGTGGCGACAACCCCAAGAAAATCCACATTCGGCCAGAAAACATTCTCAAAGACCATGGCAATCTTATTTTCATTGCCAACTGCTAGTTGAGCAATAGCCATTTCTTTCCATTCTGGAAGGCGCGGCTCAAATTTAATCAAGTTTGCCTTCAACACACCAAGCGGAGCAGCAACAATTGCTGCATCGGCATCAAAGTTTTTTCCATCTTCAGTAATTATGCGAACACCACCAATCTGATGTACAACCGTTTTTACTCTGATGAATAAACAGCAACCATCTTTGAGGGCCTTTCTTTTTTGTGTTATCATAAAAGGGACAAAAATGGCATATAACTTCGCACCTGTGATTTAGTCTTATATCAACATCTTCTGCCAAAGACAAGATTATAGGCCAGTACCCCCTAACCATTAGTCCATGACCACCCTCAAGCAAATTTTCCTGTAAAGCCAGCAGATTAAATAATTAGATAGGGGAAAACAGCCAATTACAAATGTTATTAAACCCTCTGTACCTCATCCCAATTCCGCACAGATATTTGGTCTGCATCAGCTGCAAACCATCCTTCTAGCCTACATAGATACCATTGCAAGACTCGGTGGTCTAGACCTTCCACTCTGTAAAAAAAGCAAACAAGAACATGGATATTAAATATGCAAGACATAGTACTCAAGAGCAATTGTGGTATCTCATCAAAATATTTAAGAAACATTATATAAGTCTAGTCACAAAAGATACCTTAAATCTGGACGTCTTTCAAGCACAATGGAAAGGGCCTTCAAAATTGACATATCCTCTGCATACTCTTCTCGAATCTTCTTTGTCTGATTGTCAAGTGTCTGAGAAAACCTGAATGGAAATGCTCTATTCTGCTGATCTACTAATCAGAGTATACAGTTATACCTCTTCTAACAGAGCCTCAAACGTCTCCCCAACTTTTGATACCACTTCTCCTGGGATTTGATGACCTTCCGTGTCGAAAAGTGCATAGCTGTGTTATGAAAACATGCATTGCCCATTACTCTAGTAATTATTTAAATAAAAGAAAAAAAAATGTTCCCCGCCCCACAATCCAATTAGTTCTGCAAGCAACAGGTTACTTGGGACCAAGTTATCCAAGCACACATGAAATAGGACAAGTGAAGCATCACCTCTGAAAGCCAGTGGTGGTTGTCACACTCGTTGCAGTGAACAGACCAGCCTCTGTTAATGATAACAAATAGCAAATCCACGGTACCTATATCCATCCAAGAAAAGTAATAACCAAATACCATAAACTAATTTTTCTATTGCAAAAACCACAGCTCAAGGGGGAGTCACTTGTATTGGCATCCACCATGGGAAAAGGCCAACAAACCAAAGTCCAAACAAAGGTTTCATAAAACTCATATCTCATATTCATAGTATCCATATCTATTAAGCATCGCAAAATTATATTTACTCAAAGAACATGGATCATCCATGGACTCACCAAACTACAATGACAAAAATCATAATCTTCAGCCATCTTTTCAGGCTAACTCTACTACGTTCCAGTATGTCATTTATATTTTACCTGTCATGTATTCATCAAAACGAGTAATCACTTCCCAACAGGCTCTAGGTATCTTTCAAGCTAAATCTACTATGGCAACCAGTGCCTCATTACTTTGTTCCTTTGATATATGAAAGTGAATTGCATAAGTCAACCATAAGAGACAAGCACTGAGTGGGAAGACTTGCCTTTCAAGATCATGGTCATATAGCACAGAATTATCTCCACTTGTACGGTACATTGGCAGCCCCAGGCGGCCAACTATTGATGCCAATGGATTATCTTTACACACTCCATGGAGCCTACATAAACCACCACATGAAGCAGTAAATAAATGTAACAAAAGTTAGGAATACTATAAACAGTACCAAGATGCACCCATGTCAACCGGGAATCCAAAAGAATAATCAGTGTAAATGCGGCCTCCAATACGGTCCCTTGATTCTAACACAGTCACCTGGAACAAAAGTTTCAACTCTTCAGCTAAGTAAAGAAGTGTCAAGGGAGGATCTGAAATTTTGCTTGGACCATCTTCATAAACCTATATGACCTAAACATCTCGGCTAATGAAATATAGCTACTATGGGATGACAATTCTGCAATCATCACCTAAAAGATTTAGTACCTTAAAGGACGCTCTGTGCAGTGCCCGAGCCGCAGCCAAACCAGCAATTCCAGCACCGATAACAATAACAGAGGGTACAGATGAAGATGTGCTGTTTGAAGGATTGTCTGCAACAACAACTTCATCTTCAGCTAAGTCTGTAATGAGAACTAAAAAATTACCCAAGTTGGAATGGAGGGTTATATTTAGCCAAGTATTTAGCCAAGATCTGATATACTCAATTATAGCATACATTCCAATTCTGTTCATTGGGACACAAAAACACTGACCTGTGCTTGAAGATCTGATTTTCGAATTAGCCATAGCTCAAAAATGAGGGTTTCGAGCACGTGAAAATTTAGATGCGGCTCAGCGAAACCCCAATCTGTTCAACTGATAAATTTGACGGTTTAAAAGGGGGTAATTTATATGGAAAAATGAAGAAGAGGAAAACAAAGTCGAAGGAAATCGCCGGAATGGAGAGCCGATGGGGCAATTGGCGGCATTCAAACGATCCCGACATGCATACGGCGAGGAGAAGAGATAAAAGGAAAGGGAAAGAACAAGAGGCCAAGCTCCGGCGATGAAATGGAAAGGGTAGCTGAAAGGTGGGTTGTGACGAAAAGATGTCCGTCTGAACACGCGCTCTGCCACGTGGTATTCTCTAAACCATAAGACTCCTGTTGTTTGACAGTTTGGGTGGGACAAAGGCATTTTTCATGAACGACAAAGCCCACTTCTCCACTAGAAGAAGTTCCACTCGCAAATTGCCAATAGAACGAATATAATATTTCGTTGCCACATGTTTTTGTTCCTTCTCGCAAGAAGGTTTCCAAATTATCTCCACACTAAGACTCTTGCAATGGTTGGCCAAAAATAGGGGGTCAGGGTTTCAATTTTTTTTTCCTTGGCAGCCAATGATACATAGAAGTTTATGGCATGTGTTAGTAAAGCATGGTGGCCAGATCCCCTGCTGGAAGAAATGAGCAGAGTATGGCGTGTGAGGAAGGAGCATCCGGCGGAGCATCCGATTTCGCTAGGCAGGGCCGATTTTTATGCAGGGCAGGTGCAGATGCAGGGCATGGCAAATCTAGATGCAGGGTAAATTTTGCTGGGCAGGTGCAGGGCAGGGTAGAGCAAATGCAGGAATGGAGGCATTTCTTTCCAGAATCGAACCATTTTGGCCTAGTTTTTAGAATCAAACATTTTTGGGCTGGCTTTTTTTATTTTGAGTGTTGGATCCGGCCTAGTTATGGCTTTACTCTGTAGTCCGGATGAATGCGAGCTCCTGTTCTGCTTGTTTCCTTCTTTCCTTCTTTCCCACAGGTTCGTGGCTGGGCTTCTCTGCATTCCGGATGAATACAACTTTCCTTATGATGGAGACGTCTTTTATTTCATGTTTTGTGTTTGCTTCTTAGCTTTGTGTGTGTACAAAACCTGTATTTGTAAAGCTACTTTATGAAGCTTCTTGGTGAAGCGTGTTGTAAATAGACTGTGGAATGTTCAGGTTTGGAGCAGCTTCTTCTTGAAGCCCTCTTGTAAATCGAGT
>JAANSK020245321.1:0-13857 GCA_011763485.2 Isoetes engelmannii
GAGGCCACTGCATCTATTGATGCACAGACAGAAGTCTTACTTCAGAAAGTAATGCAGGAAGAATTCTCTAGCTCAACGGTTATTAGCATTGCACATAGAATACCCTCTGTGATGAACAGTGACAAAGTTATAGTTATGGATAATGGTATGTTATCTACTACCCTATTGATAACCTGTAATCAGATTGCTTAAACCAGGAGGGAGTTCATCTAACATGAGTGATGTGTATGAAACAGGGAAGGTAAAAGAGTATGATGCACCTGCGAAATTGATGGAGGACTCGGAATCGTTGTTTGCGCAGCTTGTTCATGAATATACAGCAAGGTCTCATGCAGGCTTGTAAAAGTTCACAAGAGCTGATGCATTTGTTCCGACCATTCCACAATTGTTTTCTCTGCATTATTGCAATAACCAGCAGCAGGCTTGCCCCTTTTTAGATCTTTCACCGAACTGGTTTAATAGTATACTTGATTTTTTGTAAGAACTGTCACGACTCATCAGGACCTCCAGAACGGTAACCCTATAAAATGAGAATGTTCAATTTGCACCAAAAAAAGAACAAAATGTCTATGTTTCTATTTTTGAAATTGGAGCTGGGGAACACCATTGTTAACAATATGGAAACAGGTCGCAAATATTCCCTGGGGCTTATTTTTGTACTGACACTTGTTATCGGCCTACAACACGGAATCGAAGTTTGGTCTTCCAATTCATTGTGACTTGTTGAGGTTTTTTTTTTCCAGTGTTCTTTTTAACAGTTTTTTTCCAACAAAACTTGAATTCATATTTTTTCCCACAAACTTTAAGTCATTGTTTCTTTAACTCATTCACACTTCAGAGATTCAAAGCATCGATTCAAAACACTCATTCTCGTATACAGTATTCATTCAAAGTAAAACCAAAACCATCAGTGTCATAGATATTTCTCTATTTCAAATCTCTAAAACCTCATATAATCTATGCATGTAATATAAACTATGCATGTAATAGCTTCTCGGCATCCATAGCAAAGGCGCAAGCCCATGCATTAGCTAAAAAAGAAGCGAAAGGCACTGGAAAGCTCCATAACAAAACCCACTGAAGTCAAGCACATGATTAAAAAAACTCTGTGTCTTACCAAAAATGCATGCAGCAAACGGCTTCCCCTGCTTCACAAATGGTTTCCCTTGCTTTTGCTATCAAGATAAGACCTGGACCGGATAAGCAAGGCAGTAATATGGACAAAAACAGACAGACATCTTAGGCAAACCCACATTTTGAACAGAAAACTCAAAACAAGATGAGAGTGTTTGCCTAAAATTGCAGAAGGCTCATCAAATCGATTCCATTTATATGAAGGAAAGGCAATTCAAAGGCAAAGAAGATATGAAGGCAGCAAGGATTTTTACAACAAATGTCGCTAGGTAAGAGAAGCAAACACACTGGATGGGATCTTTGGAACCATCAAAAATTCATTCAATAGAGGTGTTAGCAAATCGCATAGCGTGTGTGGTGCAGATCTTTGGAACCATCAAAAGGGCATTCAATGGAGATGTTAGGATGTCGCATTGGATGTGTGGTGCAGTACAATGGTGTTTAAATATAGTACAAGTGTTCTTGTGAGGGAACATTATCCTCACCCAATGTAATGTCATGTGAGAGAACGAAGAGTTCCGATGAATTTGACAAATTTTGAACAAACACACATTGGACATTAACATTGGGTGCAACCTTGCATGTTTGGAACGAAAGAAATGTTCGCGGCAGCCTTGGCCACCGTGATAAATTTCTTGTATGCTATAATAGCACAAGGTGTTGTCGCACACGGGGTTGCGCTCTTGAAATTGTTAGATAGAAGGGCAGGGTGAATAAAAGACTATAGGGGCATGAAGAGTCTACCATATGATCGCTATTATGTTACCAACTTTCATATTTAGTTTTGGTTTTGGGAATTCTGTATTGGCTTCATTCTTCACCAGGAATATCAAAGTTTATGACTGGTGGAAAATCCAGTGGGAATATACCAACAAAGATATCAAGGTCTGTCGACCCTGTTAAGAAAATAATACATCCATAGTTTACTTCAGTTGCTTATATGATACAGGCTAAACAAATTCCATGTGATTGTCTCTTGATTGGAGAACCAGTGGGAATGTATTTAAGAGAAGATATTTGGTTGCACAAATAAATAAGGCAGAGGAGTGTACAAGAAAGGGATAACACAGGCTCTAAAACCCTTGATGATACAGGCTCTGAAGAAAGAGATGAAGAGGATCTGAAACTAACACAGAGTAAGGACAAAATAACCAGAGACAAAGTTAGAAGATGAAACAAGGGAGCACGTTGCTTGTGTATATCTGATATGGCCATAGCTAAAGGTCGAAGACCTTAGAGTTCCCACCGAATACATATATCACACATCAGCCAGAATAAACGAAAGTGATAACCGGGCAGCAGTACCTTCACAGATAGGCCTCGCCCTAGTCATTATCGAAGGAGATGTTATAATGGGCCTGCAACGCCCCGCTAATGGGAAAGCAATTGATATGAATGGCATGCAGGTCGAGCTTCTCAAATGGGCTGGGGCTCCGATCGTACCTGTCCTGACGGCCTTATTCCATAGAGCATTGCAAGAGGGCTTCCCTCCGTAGTGGACCACTAGCCGAGTTGTCTCCATATACAAGGCCGGTGGCCCTCACTACCCAGCCAACTATCGCACCATCGTGGTCAGCTCCCTTTTTGTAAAATTATTGGCCGACATCCTTCAGCAACGTCTGACAATATGGGTAGAGGATGCAAAGGTACGTGCACTCACACAAGCAGGCTTTAGGCCCAGACACTCCACCATTTACCATATTTTCACTCTGAGAACCTTGATTGAGGATAGCAGAAACTGCTGACAAGACCTATACTGTTGCTTTGTAAATTTCGCAAAGGCTTTTGACACTGCACCTAGGGACAAGTTGTGGGACAGATTGATGCAACTGGGGACCCAGGTTGACTTGCAAAATGCCATATACAAGTTATATGAGGCATGCTCAGCACGTCTGACACCATCAAGATAACCAGTAATCAATAGTGGATTGCGCCAGAGCTACCCCCTCTCCCAGACGCTCTTTGACCTGTACATTGATTAGTTGGAGGCTGGCTTGTTGAACGTGGCCCAGAGGAGGGGGGAGGGGGGGTGAAGGCTCGTGCGTCACATAGTTCGACAGCTCATATATGCTGACGATATTGACCTCCTGGCCTACACCCAAGAAGATATGCAAAGTCATCTGGATGCTTTGGACACTTTTTGTCGTTCCACTGGCATATGGGGTAACTTGCCCAAGATGAAAGTGCTGCTAGTTTCATCTTCACGTCAGCCAAGCGCTCCCTCCTTCACCTACCGGGGACAGAATGTGGAAGTGGCTGCATCCTACAAGTATTTGGAAATTGAGTTTTTTACTACCAGGCATTGGGATGTCGCTGGAAAGCAATGTATACCATATAGAACAACAACCACAAGGTAGATCTATATGCTTGGGGTTACCAGGCGCATCTGTCCTTGGTCGAACTTGTTCTCCCATATGCGGTGGAGGTGTGGGGTCCGATCATATCCTTCGCCACCAGGAATGACCTTGAACAGGTACAATGCCTCAAAGCCTGCTGGAAGGACGGGCAAGCTCAGTGGTTCTCCCGATGGAATGTGCAGGCGCAAATGTGCATACGCGTTCGAATAGAGAAAGATCATGATCAATCGAGGTTGTACCGTGATGCATGCATCCTTAGCAAACTCTAGGATGCAGATGCTCTGACATATGTCAAACTGGCATACTATCGGCAATAAATCAATCCCACGCAAGCACGACACCCACAGCAGTACCTGCGTACCCCTTTGCCCATGAAGAAGCGCATACTAATAGCTTCCATTCGCACAGGTGCACATCACCTCCCCATTGAGATCGACAGGTGGACTCGTACCCGATGACATGATCTGCCAATGCTCCCATCATGGGACCATTGAGGACGAATGCCACATGCCCCAGACCTGCCCAGCATTCGATCACATCCGAGCACAGTAATGCTCAGATAGTTCTGCCCGGGTAACCATTGCATGTGCTCTTGAACAAGACCTCCGTGGGCTTGCAAGCATCATATCTTTAGGAGGTCTTGGATACACGAACTCGGCTGTGTCCTCTGGTGTAACATTGAAATATGCTTTGCAATGTACATATACCAGCATACTCATTACTACCAAGGACTTTTAGTCAAAACCCTTCGGGGCAGGGATCTTTAATACTGACAGTAGTACACTTGTTGCTCTCCTTGTTTGTGTCCCATAGGCCAATTGACTCTCCGTGGTCCAGATGTGGGCTATTCATTCCACACGAGGAATAACAGACACATCGCTGACTATGTCTATTGAGCAATGGACACAACTGATACATTTGATATAGGTCTTGGTGCCGGAATCTGTTGGTCAGAGGGTGGAGACCAGTGATGCTTCGGTACAGACATCCGAGTTTTCCCCTCAGGGGGGATCAGCCACAGTCACAGCATCGGCCCATGTACATAGCATGGACATGTTCACACAGACGGAGGGCTTGCAGTGCACGGGATAACGAACAACACATACCAGGTCTTCTGCGACAGGGAGCTCACTCGCGGACGAGTAGCACCCATCAAAGCTAAGGTTATGCATTAATTGGTGTTACGGAGGTGGATGACGGTTCGATTAAAGAAGAGGCGGAGCGTTTTTTTTTGCTCAGAACTCAGCCAGTCGGATTGGAGCATTATGGCACGACCGATCGCTTCACCTCTTAGTTCAGTTTAGGGATGCTATCTCCCTCCTGCACATTCTGAAATATGGCAACACCTCCTAAAAGAAACTACCTTTTCTGTCCAAGAGGACCTCACTCCAGTCCAGCTCTGCAGACGGAAAGAGGAACTTTGCCGGGTATACGAAACACGCCTCCAAAGAAAGTGGGCAGTGTACAGAAGAGGACATGCTATTATTAGGGATCAGTGGCCTTCTCATCCATGGGCAATTGGGGTATAGTCTCCCTTAGTTATGTTTCGTTTATAATGTATACTTCTGTTCTTGTGATAGGGTTTTATCCTCGAGTTCTAGTTTGGGCTCATGGCCCCAATTTTGGTTTGGGCTTATGCCCCCTTTTGTATGGGTCCCATAAACTGGTTGGGTTCTTACGGACGGTAAAATTCTATCTTATCTTCTACGGTTGGTAGTTGTTCAGTTCTAAGAATGATCCTTCAAAATCATAAAGGACCCTTTTCTATTCTTCAAACTTTTTCGTTTCTTCTTCTTGGTTTCCACACATTTTCATGTTCATTTTAAGAAAGATCCCCTGCAATCAAACAGGCTAGGCTCATTATTTTCCTTCCGTTATCGGGCTTGGCTATCCCAAACGCCATCTGTTTGAGAATTCCAACCTTATTAACACAAAACAAAAGTCCCCACATGTCAAAGTTATGAAAATTGGACGATATAGGTTCATCTACGTTTTGGAAGAAGTCGCAGAACCTATTTTGCTTGCGGCAAGCTTTGTAACCCAACGATTTTGCAATTGCAAGGTCTAGTTGCAAATGCATGAGAAAGCAAAAACATGATCTCCAAAATGATTCCATAATTTTGGAGCACGGAGCAACAAAAGGAAATTTAAATCTGACATTGATATCTATTTTAGAGGAGTAGCCATCAATGGAAAATGCAAGGGAACACTGAAAAAAAAGTATAGGGGAAAGAAATAAGGGTAGCAAATTTCGGTCCAGCCGGTGGGGCCCCGTGATCGGCGGTAGCCCCGAGTGGGTCACTGGCTGGACCAGAATTCGCAACCCTTTTTCTTTCCTCTACAATGTGGAAACATGGGGGCAAAATTTTGCCCCCCCTTTTCCTTGTTTCATGCCTTCGGCGATGGCGATCTTTGTTGTCGTCGAGGCGCTTGATAACTTGTTTGGCATTTTAAGCTGCTGGAGCTTGGAGCTAACTGTCGGACGATTTTTTGTTTGAAATGGAGGAGTTTTTTAGTTTTTTTTTTGTTTGGTTTTCTTGCTGGAGGCTCTTTCAGGTCTTTGTCATTTATTTTTCTTCTATTTTTCTTTTGTTCTGGAAGGTTCTCACTGATATCTTTGATTTTTTTTTTTTAAAGGTTCTTGCGGTTTTTGGTTGTTTACAACATTTTCGACAGTAGAATGGAGGCGTTCTACTGTGCCTGCCTATATGGTGCCTGGATCCGGCGTTAAAATACTCCATTCAAATGGTAAAATGGAGAAAATAAGCGGACATGTGTCTGCCAAAAAAATTATATATGCTTCAAAAACTTCAGCATTTGGTTGTCGGCAGATGCGATCCTAGAAATGTGGACGGCTTTATTTCTTGCTATCTGAAGGGGCTTGTGTGGAGGACTATCCAAAACCAATTTGTGCTCTGGTAACCGCTTATGAACATGTGGAACCACATCAACAATATGAATATTATTTTCATCTTATTCATATGTTGTTAATCAACAATACGAATGTTCGGCATCTCACCCATTCAACTGTTAATGAGAATAATGATGTCTAGTTACACGACCTTATCAAATTGCATTTGTATGTAATTATGTAGCCTAAGGTGTTAAGATTTCAACAAAAGGTAGTCTAAAAAGTCCTCATGACGCAACTCCTGTCCAACTTCATTAAAGTCCTCATGATGCAACTCTTGCTCAACTTTTTTACGGATGCCATTTTAACAATCAACACCAAGAACCACATTATACAGATGGTGTTGTTCAAGGTATTCAATAACATAATCTGGAGCCAAATACTTCACAGATAAGCCTTGAACAAAAAAGTCTTTGCATAAAAATGTCACGAGATCAACGCCAGTAGCAAAATAAAAAATAATGGTCACATGCTTTTAAGGTAACTTATATGAGTAGAACTTATGTTATTTTGAACGCTCATCAACAACAATAACGTTTTTGCACCATATTCCTATGCAAATTCTTAAATGACAATTCTATATAATAAATGCTTGTCTATCCGCTGTAATTGTATCTACCCTGCATACAATCATAAACCTTGACTCTGTTGCTCCTGTATTTCACGGTTCGCTTGCAATAATACATACACTTAGAAAATAAATGGCTATAGTTAACTGGCAGAATACTAATGTTCAAATGTACCTGCCAAACCTGTCAAATCCATGTCGATTACCAAGCATGCCTGCTTAATGCTTTTGTTTTTATATAGACTACATATAAGAATGTGATATATATATGTATATTTTTTTGAAGGACGTGAAACTCTATTAATTAGAAGAAAGTACAAACATTGATGGGGAATCGTGCAAGCTTTGACAATCAAGTCTCAATGTTAGAGTGGTATCTCCACGATTATCAAAACTTAACACCATAACCTCGTTAAAATAACCTCGTTAAAATGCCAATTCATCAGCTTTTGATAGAACATATTATGAAACAACCAGTCACTCGTAAAATACAAGTCATAGAGCATCTAAAGATAGAAGACATAAGTAGACACAAAAACACTTGCAAAACCCATTATACGTAATGATAACCGGGGTCGAATTACTGCAAAAATGTGTCAATTTTATATGACGCAATCTTTCCTCCGCCTGCTATGGCGGCGCCGCCAAGCAGAGTCCTTCACGTTTAAGCAGAGTCCTTTAGGTTAATGGCTATGGTTTTGCTCACCGGAGGAGGTTAATGGCTATGGCGTTGGCTCCGGCGACCGGTTTATTGGAGTAGGATCTCTGGCAAGAAGGGGCAGCACCGATACTACTTTCACAGCGCTCTGTGATAGCTTAGGTCTGCAACATAAGCCCTGGGCTTAGGTAATCAACTGGGGCGGCAGCACGCAGGGGCTTCGACTCCTGCAAAGCCTCGAATTGTGTTTGCACAGTGTATACCCACCGGATTGAGCTTCAGGACCAAGGATCCATCCAGCAATGCGCGCATATTTTCCTCTAAAAAATGAGCCAGAAGCTCTAGATAACGATCTCCATGCAGGGCCGCCAGGTGAGCAGCGGCGTCAGGCCTAGGTTTCCATATCCAGATAAGCTTTTGTTCAGGGCAGAAAGATCCGGCGCCCTATTCATCAGCAAGCTTTGCTCCTGAGTTTTGCCGCTCACTTTGAGTCCTATCACTGCCGGAATGATTCAAAGTTTCCAAGGTAGGGATGAAAGACTGAGGAAAAACTCGCACCTAAGCTCTGTTTCGCAGATCAATCCAGGCTAAAAGGCCTTTCTTAAGCGATTGATGCCGCAGTGAAGAAAACTTTTAGGTCCAAGCTTTCATATGTAAAGCCGCTCCTTCATTGCTGCTGCTTATCCGGCGACCAATCCGACCGCCATAGCCAGTCTTTTTTTCCAGCAGCCAAAAATATTTTAGGTTCGTAATTCGACCCCAATTATCATTACGTTTGTTAATTTCCGGCGGTCGGAATTCCGCCGGAAAATTTTCTCGGTGGAGCCGCCAGCCTCGAAAATTATCCGGCGGAATTCTCTCCCGCCGGAAATTATCTAATACTTTTTATACTCTTTGCGATGCAAAGATGCTAACAAAGCATGTTTATGCGATTAAGCTGTCTGGTATGCACTATTTGAAATTGTGCTAGTGAAAGTAATCCATAGTTTGGATTCTGTAATTTCTAAACTAGTAAAAATCACAAAGGATCTGCAACGGAAAAATGGCATGCTGGAGGACATAGTGAGATCTTAACTTGCTTGTCCACTAAGCCACAACTGGCACAAAACATGAGAAGTTTCGGCATATGATTGTCAACTAATGAATTCCATAACGTAATTCGTAATTGGTGAAAATCTGGTAGAAATAGGGTAAAGTTTGTGGTAGAAGTAGCTTGCATTCCGTAATATTTATTTCATGCAATGATGCAGCACCTCGATCCCAAGAAGTAATGGAAGGTCTGAATGCACTAGAGCAATGGTCGTATTATGAATAGGTCATTTAACACATTATCAGTATGTTTGATATGGAGTTCTGAATCAGCTGAACTGCCACGAAATCCTGCACTAATGTTTCTGATGCAGATCATAAAGCCTCTCCTCAATTTGCAGAACTATTTTTCATGACCTGTGATCTAGCTTAGGGGACCAACACAGTGACGGCCATGAGAGGGATGATGCAATCAAAGTGCTCCTCATTCAAAAAGGTTTTAAAATAAGTCCCACCAGCTGGAACCCAAGTCACATGCTAACCAAGAAATTAAACAAAGGATGACTCTGTACATGCATTTCAGGAATTTCAAGAAAGGACACCACGGCGAGTCTGCATAAAAGTCCTTGCACTCTACACTATACAAACTTTGCTCTACGTCTGGCCCTCTGCTTGCTGTAGCGTTTATTGCCCATCGTTATCCTGTGCCAGTTTGGAAAATTTGTTCGATGCCAGTTTGGAAAAAAGGAAACTAAAATCCAGCTATGGAAAACAAATAATTTGGCAAGAGTCCGTACCTAGTTTCCTTAGGCATGGGTACCCAAAGCACGGAGTAGAACTAGGACCTGCACAACTAAGCAAGAGTAAGAGTGGAAACTCTGGCTCAACACAAAAGAGATGTATCTTTCCCCAATCCAGCAATG
This sequence comes from Isoetes engelmannii, assembly GCA_011763485.2. Classification (NCBI taxonomy): domain Eukaryota; kingdom Viridiplantae; phylum Streptophyta; class Lycopodiopsida; order Isoetales; family Isoetaceae; genus Isoetes; species Isoetes engelmannii. The sequence continues at coordinate 9,581 of JAANSK020245321.1, forward strand.
GCGGCAATTGGCGCGGCTAAAACGTGGCACACTCCACCGCATTTAGATTGCGGTGGAGAACAAAACAAGAAAGAAAAAAGAAAAATGACAAACTGATTTGTGTATGTTCAGATAAGATACAAATGTTGCTCAGATAGGGTTTTATTCTCTAACAGTCACTTTGTATGTAAAACGTTTGTTTGTACGCCGGAACCTTGCATTCCAATCTTCGGATAGACCGATCTTGAGGCTTCGATCCTGTCCTAAAAAGACGCCTGCACCACCGAGAACGGAGCACTGCCGACAATGACAAACAACGAAGCAGTGCTGAAACCTAGGTATCGTGCATATGAACATCTGGTTGAGGTCAAATATCCCACAGGCCGAATACTGAAAATGAGGACAACCATTTCTAATATATAAAGAGTGCTCATCAAACTGAAAATTCAGCAAGCCGTGTGATGAGCACAGAGCGAACTATTCTTTCGCCTTTTACTAAAGAATACTGTGTGCTCGTCACAAATATCGGCATATGTCATTTTTTGGGATGCCTTCTCTTCCGAGAGGGCTTAATAATGGAACTCAAAGTAGAAAGCTATGTGATTTGTTGCAAATGTTGTTTATTTCCCTCAGAAGAATACTGATATTTCTTAATTTGTTTGTATGTTGCAGTTGTAGTAGCTGCCATGTTCGCCTGTGCATGCTTATATGTTGGAGACACGGTAAGCATGTCCTTGCAAGTCTGCTCTTTGAATTAGAGTAGGTACATTGGACACTTAAGAAAGCTGAAATTGTTGCAGTCAAGGAGATAGAAGGGACACAGTCTTGTCCTCACATTGACCATTCAAGATATAGGATTTCCTTGCATATGTATAGCATATTCATGCTCTAAATCAGGTTTTCAATGATGGAGCTTTCCATGAGGGAACTAAGACCGACAAGGATGTCCAAAATGCTGGAGAATATGTCAGCTTGTGAGATTCCAGGAGCCACATACACCTAAACTTTTGATAGGTTTTGCAACATATCCAGAATGTCATCAGCATTTTGACACTTCGATCCGGAGAAGTCCAAATAGATGGGCATCGAGCAGCTGCAGAATCTGTCGTTGAAATTCATGCCTTATGTAAGAAGTATCCTGAATTTTCCTTTGCAAGAAATATGGTTTTGACAATTGAGCTGAGAGCTTGCTTGCTGACCAAACATGAGAGACGATTTTGGAATGATTAGTAGTTGCATTTTTTAAATCAGGGGAAATGAAAGTAAGACCCTATGCTCTGTTCACCCACAACTGCATACATAAATGCTTGCAGGTATTTCTTTCCTATTACCCTCTGATTGTTTAATTTGTTTAACCAGCAACTGCTATAGATTTACTTGTTCTACCACGTTCTTCTTGGTCACGTATCAATGATAAGTTTTGCATTATAAGTTCCAGATTTGATTACATAGATTCACATGTAGTTACATCAGATGGATCTTATTGTGCACAATCCATGTTCACAATATTATGCAGCAATGCATGTGCTTTACATTACATAGATTTGTCGTGCACAGATGATCCAAGTACTTTTCTATTCCCATTGTCTATATAGATTTACATGATCTATCAAGCTCTTCTGTCAGTTCACAATAATACCCAAATTATCACATAGAAATTTCAGGGGAATGTATGATTTTGCTCAAAGATCCAGGTTTGATCACATAAACTGGGGGAGAATATAATACTGGCCATTTCTAATAGTTGCTTTTTGTATTATCAAAGTTGCTTCTAAGCCAACGTTTTTATGAAGAAACTGAAGTATAATTGGTGCCAACATCGGGGTTCCAGCCTTCTTGGTCTCCTACAATGTACTGATTTGCAGAAATAACCGAGACACAAGCTGCAACAAAAAGCAAGAGCATGCATGATCTGCTATTTCTGGCCTCCATGTCGATAGTTCCTATGGAGTTCTAAACTCTAGAGATTCGATGCATGAGTTACGAAGGGTTTGCTTTTATAACGTAAATTGATGAATCATGGCCACTACTAATAGAGGCCACTTAGCTTGCATATCTTCCTGTCTTGTGTGACTACAGTGGTTCCTTTATTTTTTGTTAGCAGATCTAATTCTAATTCTAATTCTATTTTACTTTCTTATTTTATTTTAAGTGAGAGCGTAGTATTATTAGATAATTTTTCGGCCGGTAAAAGTTCGAGGTGGCGTTGCTGCAAGTGAGCCGCCAAGACTGAAATGAGAATGAGAAATAAGCTATTATCTATTTATCTATCTACCTAAAATTGAACATACATTCAAAAAGAATTTTAAATAAGCTAACTTGCCCAAAGAATGTATGTACGTACATACGTCCGTCCGTCTGAAGTTGAACATATTAGCAAGCACATTCAAAAAGAATTTCAAATAAGCTAACTTGCCCAAATGGTCTTGTGGGGACGACTTAATTCTGTTGCGAAGGAGAGGCATCCATCCATCCATCCATCCATCTAAAGTTGAACATATTAGCAAACACATTCAAAAAGAATTTCAAATAAGCTAACTTGCCCAATTTCTTGTGGGGACGACTTAATTCTGTTGTGAAGGAAAGCATCATCTCTCCATCTTTTAGAATGCAAAATCTCCCCTTCTTGCAAATCTTAATCCATGCTTTCATAATCCATGCATGTTTGTAATGAAGCCTGACTGTAGCTCTTAACACATTCATTTCCAAGAACAAAGTAATAGGACGCCCTTGAGAAAATGAATGTTTAGTGAAAATTGTGATTGCAGCCACCGAGACATCACCATGACCATGCATATCTTGGTACCTTCATGGGTGATTTAAGAAAAAGCCTTCTTAGACACATAATGGATAACATTAAACTGTAAACATGCATATAAGCATAAAAATTTGATGTTTGCTGTTCCGGGGCTTCGGTCCCTCTATTTTCACGGGCTTTGGCTCATTTGTACTGTTCCAAGACTTCGGTCCCCGTTCTGTTTAAGGACTTCGGTCCCCCTTTGTACTGTGCCGTCGCATGTCCAATTGGATGCTGTCTTATGGCGCGACGTTAAAATATTTTATCTTTATCTTATTTGTTTTTTTTTTCACAAGTTTGGTTGCAATTTTGCAAAGGGATGTATGGCAAGATTATCTAACTTTTTATATTGACTAACTTCATAATATTCTAATAACAGCTTTGCAAGCAGATCATTGATTCTATCATAGAGAATTCATTATAGAGAATTCATTGTAACATCACGCCATTTGTTCTTGAAGGTTTTATGGATGTAGAAGAGCATATTAGCTTTTGGCATGGACGTTCTCATATTTTGGTGCCTCCATTATCTTGCAAAGTGGAAGTCATGGCCTATTTTTTAAGGTTGGTGTATAGTTTGTTATGGTTGTTATTTTGGGATTTTGTAAAGCTAAAACCTCATGTTATATGATAATAGAGTTTGATGATGTTGTATATTTCAAATTTAGGGTTTGTGAGCATTGAATATAATGGAAGTGATATTTTGGGCAATGGTTTCTAAAATTTAGGGATCGTATATACATGATTTCGATGTGAACACATTGTTTTGAGAAGGACAATAATTAGATTTACAAGAATTTGTCGCGTCAGCTTTTGCGCCGCTAGGTTGTTAACACACTGAAATAAATTAGGCATTGAAATAAGGTATAAAGTGATACTCGAGACTTTACGACAATCTTAATTCTGGTCTAGTGAATCCAAAAGGGTCTGATCTATTTGAAGCAAGTATTTTGCTTCAATGAAAGATGATAATGCCAGATTAATTGATGTGATTGTAAATAGAATAGGTTAATGTGGACATTCTTGAAAGCAAGATGATAAACTCGTTTGCAGGGCTGCTGCCAAAAGGGCACCTCTATGCCTCTTATGCTCCATGTCCTTATGGATCACGTCCTATGTATATTGCATCATTGATTATTTGTTCCAAGAATAAAATGGAAATAACATGATGATAAGAGTGAGAAGAAGAGGACAAAAGGAGCATTTGTAAAAAATGGGACATATTCATTCCCAACGTTTTTTCCAAGGGGCATTTTTTTGACCCTTAGGGACGTTTGAATCTTTTTGTGTCTAATTCTGCGCCTTGTGGCAGTGCCCAGGGACGTTTAAAAATTTTGTCTAACTTAAATTTGTGCCATCGTATTTCTCGTCTCGCGAGTCGAGAACCTCAATGTCACAGCCAGATGCTTGATTTGTGATGTGTTAAACACATTTTTATAAAGTATAATTCAATTGAAATGATTGTATTTAGCCAACCGACACATTATCTAGTAAGAGCTAA
>JAANSK020245332.1:0-13857 GCA_011763485.2 Isoetes engelmannii
GTTTTTTAAAAGGAATCTTTTTGTGTACGCAATCGCACTACAGGTCATTAGTGCGATTGCTCCGTCACCTTGTTGATAGTTGCTTTGGACTATTTGGAAAAGATGCAGATTGGTAATTCTCAAAGGTTTGGATGTGGCAAATAATCATGTTCTCCAAGAAGCTCAAGTTCACATTGCTAAGTCATACCATTGTTCTCCACTTGCCCCTCGTAAGAGGCGATTGCTCTTTGAGGAGTATTTGGATGTGCGCTCTTATGCTTAGACATGTTGCTTCACTCAGCGGGTCTCTGATTTGAGATTTTATTCTTGTCTTTGCATTTATACTTGTACTGGATTCTTTACGTCCTTCAATTAAAAAAAAAAGATTGTATTAAGTATCCAGTATTTCAGAAGCAACGGATGCATATAGTGTTCATTTTGGTCATATAGATTGATGTATGTCTGGTTTTGAGATTCAGAGTCAGAACCAATGCTGAGTACATTTGGTAAGTAGAGTCTTGTGCAAGATCATATATGTTTTGTCATGCTTGCAATTTCTATTTCAAGAGGATTCTATAAAGCTCCAAAAGTGTATTGATGCTTTGTGGTCTTGCTTTCAGCTCATCCCCAGATTTAATGTTTCGAGATATTAGGTAGGTGGCCTGTAATGGATAAGATTGGGCAAAAAAAGATTGTATTTAGTATCCAGTATTTCAGAAGCAACGGATGGCATATAGTGTTCATTTTGGTCATATAGATTGTTGTATGTCTGGTTTTGAGATTCAGAGTCAGAACCAATGCTGAGTACATTTGGTAAGTAGAGTCTTGTGCAAGATCATATATGTTTTGTCATGCGTGCAATCTCTATTTCAAGAGGATTCTATAAAGCTCCAAAAGTGTATTGATGCTTTGTGGTCTTGCTTTCAGCTCATCTCCAGATTTAATGTTTCGAGATATTAGGTAGGTGGCCTGTAAAGGATAAGATTGGGAAGAAATGAAAACTCATTTGTCGAGGACTTGCCTTGGCTATCAGCATTGTAAACTATCTGGCATGAATAAGCTGCATGTTGGTCCTTGTTATTGTAAAAGTTTTCTTTCAATAGGAAGAATCTATTGCAATTTTAAGCTTCCAAACAGGAAGAATTCAATGGATCACTTGAATGGATGTTCTGCATTTTTTTTAGAAATTGGAGGAGGTTGTGAACCAACAAGGAGAATCGTTTGTTGAGCATGGGCAATGATTTGGAAGATAAACATTTTGCAGTTTGTCTTTCTTTTGTTAGTTAATTTCATAATGATGCTATCTTGGTCCATTGCAGATGACAATAGTTACAGCCAATGAAGATGTTTGTCGAGAAGTGAAGATTATGAAAGCCCTGAGACCAGAATTTGGTGCGGTTTTATGATACTTGTGAAGATGGCTTACACGTTTACATGTCATGGAGTATGTCTCTTGACTCATAGTGATTTAGTTAATTGCATTTATTGCTTGTAATCTGAGTGGTAGATGCTGCAGTTGTTTCAATCTACCCTCTCAAGTGCATGCTGAATGGTATATGCTGCAGCGTGCTAGGATGTTGGGTAACATGTATTGTTTGAGTTGTTTCTCTTTGCAATCGCAAACGTTTCAAATTAATGCCAGCGTGACCTCTTCATATATGCATTTTGCAAAGTAGTCTCCAGACAAATTAAAATGAACAGTCTTTGAATCATATTCTGGACATTTGTTTATTTGCCAGTTTTGCCATTGAGCAAGCACAAGAGCCTCTTTAGTGTAATATCCATAATGTAACACAGACTTGGACTAAAATACATAATATTGCATAGGACATGAAATATCTAATACATCTAGCATGAAAGGCTTTCTGTGTTCTAGCCTGTGCATCTAATTATTTGCCAATGTGTTTGTATCCCTAACTATTATCCTGATCTAGCACATGGATGTCAGTTGAGGAATTTTGTAGTCCTCAAAATAAAGGGATGACTATCTCATCCTAATTTTGCCTTAATTATTTCTTTTCTTGCTGGATCACTTTTGTTATAGTTTTTTTGCAGTGCAGAGCTTAATGTGTTCTTTCTTTACAGGGGTTAGGGGTAACCATTCTTCTGCAGACCGTGGAAAGATAATGTATATTATCATTTACTAAAGTTCCTCTCAATTTGAAACAGAGAATATACCAGCATGGTGGATATGGGGTTATTTTTCAATGCTGATATATTCTATGTGAAATAGAGAATGTACTAGCATGGTGGATATGGGGTTATTGGATTCCCCCAATGATATATGGGAAAAATGCCTTGCAAATGAATTTCTTGTCAAATGATGGCAGAAGGTATGCCAATTAATTAATGTGATCCTAAAATAGGTTGCTACAGGTTATTTTGTAAAAAAAGAAAATACACAAATGTTTAAGCCGCATAGTGTGATGATTATTTCGCATCCAGACAAATTTTGACATCAAATCAAAGAAAGTTGCTACCAGATAGATTGTAATTCTGCCATTTAGAACACCATAATTTTCTGTTACTTATTAGAATTTTACTCTAATATATAAGTGCAGATGTTGACCTGTGTAGAAAGCACGAAATGCAGGAATTTTGCTGTTATGTGTGATGCAGGCAGGGTAAATGTTCTGGGCACCCATTATATTTTAAACTATTAATCATGGGCAATTTTTAGTATCTTTAATTTTTTTTAATTAATATGTGGGCAATTTTTTTCAAATGAGCAAAAATATTTTATTTTTTTGTTTACTTTTTTCTCCCTTTTCCACAACTTCAAACACAAACATCAGCAACTGAAACTTGGTGAATAAAACACAATTTGTTTCCATGGTAGATGCCAAAAATTGGCATCACATGGAATCTCCCCCATGTCTTCTACACCAACTGTTTTTATGGTGTTGTTGTATTATCTAAATTGTGGGTTTGGCATAAACAATTATGGTGCTTTCGCTTGTAGAAAAATGATTGATACTACAAAATTTCTGCCTCCAAATGCCTGTGAGCTTGGAGAGATCGGTGCTACAATTCGTGCTACTAAATCTCTGCTCGAAAGTGATTAGGGAGGTTGTTGCTATGAAGTCTCCACTATGGCATCTTGCTAAGAAGGCTTAGTTCAAAACTACCTATGTCGATTATGAACGCATTGTCATAAAGGCAGCATCCTATCGGACATGTGACAGTACAAAGCAAAGGGTCAGAGCCCAAACAGTACAAAACCTGGGGACAAAGCCTCATCACAGAAACCAAATGAATAAAAGTTATCAATAGAGATGAGTGTAGAAAAACAGGACTACACCCACACGGTCCAGGGGTCAGAAGGCCACTAATCTCGGATAATAGCATGGCGGTCTCGATACACTGCCCACTTACATTGCAAGCGGGCTTTACGAAGGAGGTATCACCTGATAAATGTTAGTTATTTTGGGAGATTTATTTTTAACTTGTGATGTTTAAAGATCATATATGGGCTAATCCCTTTTTAAAATACCCATAAAAGAATCATGACATGGGCGATTCGATCTTCTATTGAGATAAAAAAGAATTACATATGGGCGATTGCACCTCTAGAAAATGTAAAATGATCCTACTAATCTATCAAATAATAATCCAGAAATTCAAAATAAAATAGCCCATTTGCGATTAATCGTTCTTAATTTTTACCCTGGATGCAGGAGTTGGTTCTGTGCAAGAGCTTCGAGAGCATGAGCATCATAGGATTTCAGGTCAGGCACGCTAGTTTGCATGCAACCAAGTGTATAGTTGAAATTTCTTTGCTCTTACAGGAATTGAGACCATTTTTTTATTGCTAAGTCTAAACTAGAAGCTGCAGCAAGGTAATGATGAACAGTGTGTTAGGCAGTGCAATTAGCACATTGTTCTTAGTCTAGGTTTTTGTTCACAGTATTTTATATCAAAATTTTTCCAGTTGAGAAAATCATGGACCTACGCAGTATCGGCCTCCAAAGTCTCCATTCATTCTTTCTTCAATTCAGAATACAGAATGTAGCACAGTTGCTAGTATCCTCCACACCAGATAGATCGATCTTGCAATAAAATTAGAGATTCTCAAATTGTCATGGGCTAGAACGAAAAATGGTCGTAGATCTAGGAAAAGAGCTAGTAGTTTGTATTCTGGCCCGCGTGCACAGCATCTGTCACAGTTTGACAATCTCAGCCACAAGACAATCCATTTAATCCATTTATTGATCCCCTCCAAATAAGTATGCAGCAGAAACATTCTTAACCATTACTCCCCAATTTTGATAAAGACAATTATCATTGGATAATGTCAAATTGGCCTTTCTAGCATCTTGTTGCAAATGACCATCACCCTTAGCATTTTTAGCATCTTGTTGCAAATGACCATTATCATTAGCAAGACTGGATTACAAAGCATCTAAATGTACAAATATTATATTGAAAGAGTGTATACCTTAAATCTTTAATGGTCGTTCATCATTTATGCACAATTTGTCCAAATACGATGAAGACAAGAAGGAACTTTAGAAGACCATGACTTGCATTTTTTGCATATAATAAAAGCATGACTATGTATTACGTTAAAATATACTTCCTTCCTTCCTTCCTTCCTTCCTTCCTAAGTAAAGTATATGAAAAGCTTAAGTTCGATAAAAGTTCGTACAAACATAATGAAGACAAGAGGGAAGTTTTTTTTAGAAAAGCTTAAGTTCGATAAAAGTTCGTGCAGGTTGTCCTTTAGCACCTTTGCTCTTCACAATTGTTGCAGAAGTGATATCCCAACTTTTCTCTGTGCCGACCCGGAATGGCATCATCCAAGGTTTGCCAATGGCAGATGGTTCTCAAGACGTATGTAATCAGTATGCTGATGATACTTTTCTATTCCTAATCGCTGAGGCTGAAAATCTTTATAATGCTAAGCTATTGTTAGACACATTCTCCTTAGCATCTGGGGTTGTTGTTGGTTGGCAAAAGTGTACCGCTTTGTGGACATTGGACAATCCTGTTCCTCCTTGTATTTTGGACTATCCATGGAAGGTCCTTATGCATGGCAAGACAATGAGGTTGCTTGGTATTCTTGTTGGCATTCACGTCTCTGCTTCACATGTTTGAAATGAAATTATCAGTGGGTTGCAGAAGCAGTGGAATACAACTAAGTTATCTGTGTCTGGAAGGATCATTGTAGCTAAGTGTGTTCTTAGTAATACTCATGTTTACATGGCATCTGCTCTACTAGCCCCTCAGTGTAAGATGGAGGAGATTGTGCGTATTGTCAGAAACTTCACTTGGGACGAAAATGAGGAAGGGGCGGCTTGGGCGAAGTGCATGAAACCCAAGCATATATGGTGGCCTTGGAATGCTAGATTTTCACCTCCAAAGTAAAGTGATGGTATCAAAGTTTATCTGGAGGATTCTTGTTGGTAAGGATGACTCTCCTGGTTTAAGGTTGTTGAGGCAGTCAATTCAACATTGTCTTCCATTTCATAAGGCTACCATCAAGCCCCTCTTTCCTTGGGCTTTGCTTTAACATATACATCCATATCCTAATGTTTCACCCTTCCTAAAGGGGTTGCTTGCTGCCTGGGATACTGTTAGGTCCCTTTTTCATATCAAACCCGAGGCGAGTTTTCAGTTATCTACTCCATGCTGGTGGATTCCATTACAGGACACTCAAAAGAATGTGCTTTTGAGTATTAGTGTTCGTCCAAAGATAAAACGACGGTGGATATCAGCTGGTATAAGTACTATTGCAGCATGGTATGAGTCTGGTCATCTTCTGTCATGGGAAGCACTCAGAACAAAGTTCTTGTTGTATAGATGGGATAGAGCAATTTTGACTCGTATTGCTGTATTATTGCCATAAGTTTCCGGTCCGCAAATTGAAGTAGTGGTATGGGGTTGCCACCAAGGTATCAGGCCAAGGCGCTTTGTTTCTTCTGTTTATAAATTGTTTATGCAGAATAAAATCTTGCCTCCCTCTAATAGATGGTCATAGATGTCTCAGAGTTAACAGGCTGGTCCATAAAATCGATGACCGAATTTCAGAGCTCTGTCCTTTATGTAAACAATGGGTTGAGACTATTGAGCATTGCTTTTTCCAATGTGAGCGGGTCTGGTTGGCTTGGTCTTGGTTGTTAACCTTGTTTGGCACCTCTCTATCTAGCCAGCATATTTTACTCGCTATTTACCCTGATGCATGGCCCAAACAGCGGAAACGAGCTTTTCATCTTGCTTGCGTTTGGCTTTTGTGGTCCATATGGAAGATAAGGAGACTGTATATCTTTAAGGGCATGGACAGTGTAGATGAGATTCTCCTTCAGTAGACGCAGAAGAAAATTGTTGTGGCTTATCATTGCTCTTCTCTTGCTCAAGAGAAGAAAGTGTTGATTTGGGAAACTTACCTTCATATTCATTCCTATGCATAGACAGGTGGTTGTGCTCAGGTGGATTAGTGTGTCCACTGGGGTTGTAGTCCTGTCTCTGCATTTTATTTTGTTACATTTCTTTGATTGATGAATAGAGTTTGACATCCTTCAAAAAAAAAAGAAAAAAAGAAAAAAAAATGAAACGTAATGAAGACAAGGCCACGGCCTTGCATTATTTGCATAGAAGAAAAGCACGACTATGTGTTTGTAAGCAAAGTGTACGCAAAGCTTAAATTCAATAAAAGTTTGTGCCATATTGTTTGCTCGTAAACTAATGGCTTGAATTATTGTGCTTTATGTTATGGCCACATAAAACCTTAAGGATGTTAGATATGTTTGAAATAATGGCTTTTGTTACTTAAATGGGTTCATACAGACTATAAAGATAACAAAATTGTTATTTGGAGAAAATACCTTGGTTGTTGTAGCTAACATCATGTTTTCGCTACAAACAAAGCCTGCGGAGGAAAAAGGAACACAAGTTCATGTTTAATTAGAGTGTATCCGATTGTAGCCACTTTGTTAAATGTATAAAATTAATAAATTCATGGTTGGGCCATTTTAGTTACACCACCTTAGCAAGATGGTGCAAAAAAATGTCAGGCCAAACTACTTCAAGTTATTTCTCTTATATAGGTAGTAGCCAGTTGTTTCTACCCATTCAACCGAATAATATTCCGTTTCCATTTCTCTAGCTTTGCAATCTGTACAACTGTTTGGTAATGCCCACCCCCATCTAACACCAAACCATTATGATACTATGTGCGCTAGTTCAGATTAAGGGATAAAATTGCACCATGGATTGCTAACTTGGGAATTTATTTTGTGCTAAAGAGAACCTTTTGGAGCTCTATTTTCCTCTCCAACATGCTTGGAAAGAAGCAAAGAACTTATAAACGCACACCTGTAATTAGTGTCCTATATAAAAGAAACAAAAGCAGAATGATAATAAGCTCCACGCTTGCCTACGTTTTCATAGATGTTATTCAAGAAAATGGTATGGACAACATGCAAAAATACTTCAAAGTTAAACAACTTTTTTTAAGGCCCAAAGATCATTTATAATTTAGAAAGCATCCTGCCAGAAAATGCAACGAAACACCAACTCTCTTGCAAAACATTTTGATGCAGCATCTCGATGGTGCTTGGATTTTGCTTCTTCAATATGAATTATCACCTTAAAATCTGCAGAATTCATTAAAATAGCCAGACCACATCAACAATGAAAAGATGCAGTTCTTCAAACGTGGAGACTTATTTCTAATTGATGTGTAGGCACGTGGTGGCTATGATGACAATATTGTTGTTCTAACTTCTAACCAATGATATCTTTGCTTCAAATGCATTCCTAGGACTCCAAAGACACATAATACATGCAAGACAATGCCACATAAAGGCTGGAAAAGATATGACCTCCGTCATCGTGGCTGTAAGTTTTGCAGATGAAATCCAAGATGCCACATACTTACACTAAACTAATATTTCTAGACATAAAATGCAGACTAAACTGGAAATCATAAATCAGCAAAAGGGTTAGGGGTATTGCACTTACAATTTCTCCATGACCATAGCATAGAACTTGCCTAAACGTGGGCTTTCAGTTAGATGCATAATATGACGTTCGCTTGCAGTAAGCAGAAATAGATAACTCTACTTAGAAGGTTTCCTTTTCTTTCAATTTAGTGCGCGTTCCAACTGTTTCTTAGGCCAAGATTTTAGCGAGTGAGTACAGATGTGAGAGTGATCATGTATGCTATAGGAGCATAGATATCATCATGGTCTATTCCGTAGTTTTGCGTAAAGAATCTGAAACCAGTAACATACTTTCCTTTTGGCTTAAGCACGTAGTCACGCCATTCTTCATCAGCCATAGCTTTAACCCATGTACGAGTAGACACAGAAGCAGAAAAAAAATGGGACTGCATCTTGCATTAGTGCATTGTCCTCAAGTTAATGATCCTCCTGATAAAAAGACAGCCTTTGGAATTTGCTGTTACTGACCTTTTCGCTGGTAGCATGGATGGCATAACTATGATCCACCAATAATATCTGTCACATCTTTTAATTTGTAGACCATGTATATTTTGACCTGACATTTTCTGGGAACACAGATGGTATGACTATGATTCATCGATAATATCTGTCACATCTTTTTAGTTTGTAGATCATGTGTATTTTGAATATGTTATATCTTCTTGGAAATTCCTGATTTTTGGAAGTCTCCTTGATTTTTGGAAGGAAACATGGAATTTATTTATGGCTGTGATGGAAAGCTGGAAATTAACACTGATGATACATCAGAGTGCCAATTCAAGCTCTGGAACTGCCCTAATGTACATGCTTAGAAAAATAACCATGCCTAATCTGCAATTACATCTTTTGGTTGGCGATATTACAGGATGAAGAAAAAACAGTCCATATTGTGTTACCAAATGGAGAGCATGTTGCATATGAAGTGATAATGCCTTCTGAAAAGCATGTTACTGGTAAGGTGCCTTTTATTTGATAGGTTATAATGAAATAGGAGCTGTAAAGTAATCGTTGGGGTTGTGCTCTCCCACTGCATTCCTTTGAAGCATCTCAATGCCTCCCAGCTGGATGTATGTTCAACATATCCTGAAATTAGTGAGTCCAAACTACAATCTTGTGTACTGGCATTTCATTGAACACTTCCGTTGCCTCTTCAAGTGAGCCATCTTTAACATAACAAAAAGGCCACTTTTAAATACTTTTTCCTTGATCAAGGAATGAATCTTTCTACCTTTTTCCAAGTCTTAGTCTTATACAAGCTCTCAACAATGCCACGAATGTATAACTGCTAGGATTTACATTATCCTCTTGCATTTTCTGAAGAATCCTCAGGGATTGTTGATGTTGACCATATGCAACATACCTTAGAATGAGCGAAGTCCAGGAACGTTTATTTGGGCAGACCAAACTCTTGAAAGAGAACTGTGCATCTGATATACTTCCGCATTCAACAAACATTGGTTTAACATAATTTCCCACAATGACTAGCTCCCAGCCATTTTTACAAATGTGTGCATAGACATGCTTAGCGCGTGCTAGGTTTTTATCATTCCTGCAATTTTGCAAACGAAAGAGAAAGTTCTCTGTGAGGCACTACTATATTTAAAGCCCAAGCATTCACGCCACATGATAGACTACATGTCAAGAGACAGGCATCCCTTGCTGTTTCCGTCATAAAGCAGTATTAAACCTGTTCTCTTGCTCAAATACTTGCCATTTTGATATTTGATAGAATAATTTGATAGAACAGTAAAATAAAGATTAAGAGGATTTACCTGAAGGATTCCACAGTAAGTAGCAGCACATTTACTGAAATTAACAAACTACTGCTTTAATCAAAAGCAAACTACATTTAGCATATGGATGCATTTCCTATTCCCTTTTAAAGCTTCTATAGTGCTACAAGATCTCAAGTTCCAAGTAGATTTAACAGCATCAAGGAGAGACACAGATCATCGTACCCAAAGTATATTGGTGCTCCACTGATCAAATGGGTGAGTCATTGAGAAAAGAGTTTATGCCTTATACGAGATATGCCTAAGGTTCTATCCAAAGTGATCAAACTTACTTAATGCTGTAATGCCTCCAATTTTAATTAATGCCGTAATCCCTCCAATTTTATATCTCCACCTCCACACAAGAGGTAGAACAAGTAATGCTTTATAAAATGCTTCTCTTTCCAAAGATCCTACACAGTGAACTTCAAAAATTTACCTACTAGCTCCACACTGCGGCAAGAGAGCCATTTCTAATTGCAGTTCTCTCTAACGCGGGCATAACAAGTACATAATACATCAGTTAAATTTTTATGAACTAAGAACCAGATTTCATGGCCTTGCAGGGCTGAGGCCTATATCTTAAAAAATTTGGAGAGGGAAGAAAGAAGAAACTGCTTGTTTTTAGGCCAATCTGCATAGCCTTGTTTGCAAGAGGTTGAATACTAGCAGATACAAGTTTTAGAGATGTACAATGAAAGATCATCTGCTGAAAGAGCATATAGGATGTGGTTACTCAGATAAGGTCTTGACTAATCTCATCGATTTATCTGACCTTATAAGATGTGGTTACTCAGATGTTCTCAATCTCCTCATATAAGAGACCATTACCCCTAATTCCAAATTCCAAAGAAACATCAGGCTGACATATGAACTTACTAGTGAAGGGAAGACAAGTGGAAAGATGCTAGATGCTACATAGTGAGACTGACATATGAAATTACGAGTGAAGGAAAGACCAGTTGGAAGATGCGACAGAGTGGGATGGTATTGGACAAAAAAATATGCCAATTAAAACCAAAAAATGCGCTATGTAAATGATTTTTTAAGATTTTTAGCACTAAGTGGACTTGTTTAATTTGTCAAAGTGAATACTTACAAAAACACTGCGCAATGGAAACGTCGGGATCTTGCGCCATCGAAAGGTAGTCACCGAGCTTAAGTCACTGATTCCATGTTGTTGTTGCATAGATTTAATCCCTTATTTCATGTCGTTTGCAGCTTAGAAACTCCGAAAAAGGCCACACCTGTAACTCCATCTATCGCCAAAGACCTCCTTGGATCTGGCCATCGCTACCTTGATGTGAGGTAAGACTTTTATAAACTTGTTTTGTTATCATGTTTTCAATTTACCTGTTTAAAATATTAGGACTCCAGAGAATTTTGCTGCTAAGCATGTTCAAGGTGCCATAAATATTCCTTACTATTTTCCTGGTAATCAGAAGAGCATTTTTTAGTCAACACTATTTCATGTTCAGATCTCACTCAAGTATGAATTCAGATACTCAGATAAAGAACCCTAAATTTGAAGAAGAGGTGGCTAAAGTATTTGGCAAGGATGATCCAATGATCGTGGTGAGCTTCAAACCCTGCTGTCTCAGAATTTCTTCTCTTTGAAAGATTATCTTACTTGGCTTTGATGATTTTGAAGGCATGTCAAACAGGAAACAGATCCACCAAGGCATCTAATGACTTAGCGGCCGCAGTAAGTGTTCATTACTATGTTAGATCAGCCATAGCCACTAGTTGCATAACAGATTGAAAATGTGATGGATTTTGCTTAAAAAGTGCATCAAAATTTGTCATGTAATGCAGAATTTTACTAAAGTCAACAACATGGTGGGTGGCCTCAAAGCATGGGCTGCAAGTGGGTTTCCTGTGGCCACTTAAAACCTCGGCAAATGTTATCTGCAGTTTATAACTGTTATGTGGAAACCTTGCTATATTTTACAATTAAAACCTTGCTATAGTTTACAATTTGCTATATTTTACAATTAAAACCTTGCTATGGCCAGATGGTATTATGCACAGGTGGTTTGTGCATATATTACTTTTTACCCTTAAAGGAACGGGGCTTGTGATTAAATACCATTTTATCCACATGTATAGTATTCTGCACAACAAACAAAACGAATGGGTGCTTATATTGGCTCCCCAATTTTAACTCCAGAAGCAGCAGGGGATTGTCTAAAGACTACGATTGTCTAAAGACTATCACCAAATGTGAGATGGTTGCATGATATTAGCTGATCCACTAGAAAATGATGTGGCATAGCATGGTGCACGATTTTGAGATTCTTTGCCACGTCAATCCACATCTCTTAGTGGAATGCTTCAAGTCAATACATTGGTTTAGAATAGAATAGAATATATTTCTATCGTCCACGAAGACCAATTGGCCTATGGGTTAAAGAGAGTACACTTGGACACATGTTAAGGATTGGCTTGAAGGCAATCCACCACATAAATGAGTCAACCCCTTGGTTGCCCATGTAAAATACAGAAGCCAATAAAGTGTGCAATAAAGTGTAGTCTTTCTTTCTCCTAGATCATCTCGATTCCTAGATGCCATGTTTGCAGGATTATTTTAGATTTGTTCCCCTTTCTACAAAAGTCGTCCAATTCGTCGTCTCACAAGGGGTTTCGGCTTTACGATTTTAAGTTAAGGGATAAGATTCGCCCTCAAGTCCTCACACAGGGTAAGGGCCGCACTTTATGTAAGGGGATGCGGACAAACTTTCTCCCATGTAGGGCAAACCCTTGATCCAGAACTGCAAATTGGCTCGGCCAATTGACTTAGAACGTCGACATTACCTTGGTGGAGGGAAATTTTCAACCTTCGAATGGTTTGTAGGAGCCATGTGTCACAATCCCAGACCTAGACTCACACATGCTGACATCATAGATCGTCACTTGACCATAACATACATAAAGTGAAACTTTGCTAACAGAGCTAGTCTTTAGGAACCCTAATGTAAAACAATTTAGGTAACTACTAGTAAATGTGTCTGGTATTGCCCCGCATAAGTAGGGGTATGCATTTATATGGGCTTTGTACTTGAGACTACAACTTATATGAAAACCTTTTGCAACATTACATATGGATGTCTAAGTCGAAGATCCCATGTTATTGTCAAGCTTTAATTGTCAGGAAATAAAAATAAAATCATCATGTAATTAAGATTTTGAAAGTTTGTATTATGGTTGTGCAAGTGAGTTGTTCTATTTTGTTGTTTTTGAGGTTTGACATAATTATTAGTAAATCGTTAATTTTGATAGTAAAGAATTCAATATTCAATGTCGTGGGGAGGTGCCTTTTAAATATTTATTTATATTGGAGTGTTCAAGTTGATGGTACATAGTATTGTATGATGTTTTGATTCAAATATAGGTTGAATTCAACACCTCAAAACCATGTTTCTATTTCTTATCTAGCTTTGTAAAAAAGGAAAGAAATTTGAACTATGAAAATAGTTGTTCTTATTGTTGCACACGTTTGGTGTAAGAGGTGTTAAGTATTGGAAATTATCTATAGTTGAAAGAGTTTTTTTAAGGGTTGGACACTATAGCAATTGAAGAGTACCCGTGACTATATTTGTTTGTTCGTATGTGAAATTGGAATGGATTTAATTGTTGATGGTAATGTGGGTTTTAATGATTGCCCTAGTGTTTGCAAGATGTGGGTTTGTGGATGTACCTCCGGTGTTCCAGACCATTTGCACTATTAGGCATTGACAAAGTTTTAGACATGTGTAGTTGTCAATCATATAGCGAGTGGATGTTCAAACATAAAATCTCTTCTCCCTATGAAGATGAGCTAAAGCACAATATATCAGCACAACAAACAACTATACTACCCATAGAATCTAGAATTCGTACACATTAAAGGACATTCTAACAATTTTATACCCAACCAAGAATCAGAAGGTTTTAGGGCGATGTCTGTACTTAAATACTCAAGGAAAGGCGCGTGCAGTGATTCACATTGCAATCTGCACTGCCTTAAAACCACTTGCCTTCAATTCAGGCCGGCGTCCAATGAAACATCGGCGTGTGTCCGATTTTCTTTCTCTAAATCGAATGGTCCACTACAAGAGATTGGACGTTTAGCAACGTCCTTAGCGACGTCTGTGCGACGTCTGCGCGACGTCTGCTCGCGTCGC
>JAANSK020245343.1:0-13849 GCA_011763485.2 Isoetes engelmannii
GCAATGCTCAATTGTTTCATCTACATAATCACACATTGGACATGCTGGCCTAACCTGTGCATCAAATTTACAAACCAGATGATTAGTCCTTGGAGCCCTGTTGCTAATTTGCCAGACTAAGGTTTGAACTTTCAGCGGAAGTGTGTTCTTCCACACTTGTTTCCAAATTCCTTTCAATTCGTTCCCACTGATCTGAGTAGACCATTTTGGCAATATGCGCATTTTCTCGCTTGAATGAAGAAGTTTATAGCAATTAAAACTGAGCAACATTCTTCTAAGATGAGGTTGCTATAACTTGAGAAGAAAAACTTGCTATAAACTTGTAAGTCTTTTTGCCAATTCAAAAAAAAAAAAGGTTTGTTATACACGGGCTCCAATTGAGAAAGGCCAGCCCATTTGTCTCTTTTCTAGTATTTTCCCAATCCGAGAAGAAGCAAAGAAACGGTTTAGGACATGTCAGGCTAATCAGAAATAAAAAAAAGGAAGAAAGGTAAATATTTGACAGGGTACTTTCGTTGCCCAGTTCTGTTAAAAATTATGAGGTTTTTGCAGGTCCGTGAGATCTTTCTTTTCTGCTCTGCCATAATTGTTTCTGCTCCAAAAGATTAGTCGCCGATATCTAATAATCTCTGCTAAATCTGGCAAATGCAAGCAATTGAAATAGTGAAATGCATTGAATGATGAAAAGGTTGCATTATCGGCAAGCCAGATGCAACCTGCCATTAGGGTACAACGGAAATTTTCGGGCATTTATGGGATAAAGAGAATTTAAGGAATGTGCTCCTAACGTATTAATTCCGGTGATGTTTATGTTTACATATATACAAGGTTTTACCGTATCATGAGTCTTGAAATTTCTATCAGATCAGAGCTTGGTGATTTTTAACCAGACAGAATTTAAAGATATGTGATTCCCCTCCTTTTCTTCGATTTAATGTTTTTGTTTTTTCCTTTTGGATTCATCTACTTAAAGGCAAGTACCGGATCCCTTCAATGGTGAACAGAAACTAGAAATTGAGCTCTCCAGCTGCTTCTTTCGTTTGTGTATACAGGTCAACGTTGTGCCGTTTGTAACCACAGTAAACCCTGGCTATGGCTATTAAAAAATGTCCGATTCACGTAACGCTAAACCCAAAACCATGTTATGTTTCTGCTGACAATCCTAAACTAGATTGATCATGATAGTTTTGCTAACAATTTTTTTTTTTAAGCCTATTCTGATAAAAACCCTAAACCCAACATGATGGTCTGTTTGAGCTAACAAGTATTCTTTTCTTATAACCGTTTCTGATAAGACCTTAAGCCAACATGATGGTTCTGTTTTATCATCTCAGTCTGATAAAACCCTAAATCCTGCTGCTTTGGTACAACCCTGTATCATCTGATTCTGATAAAACCCTAAACCCTGAAATTCTCATACATCTTTCATAGTCCAAACCCAAGGTCCAAGACCAGGAATGTTGATTTGATTTATAACCTGAAGTATGGATGATTGATAATGTAAGTCTAACCACTAGATGATTCATGTGGAAAACCCAAAAAGCTGTATGCATCCCTTGATGCTGATCTATGGCCAAAACCAAGGTTTAATAAAAAAATTTGAACAGTTCAAAAGTATACTGCAAACAAAAGGATTGAGTTATACTATAAATTGCATGGTACTTGTGGCAAATTTAATGCCACAGAGTCCTATAAGGAATGGCAGAATGGTCCTTGAGAAAGTCTGGATTGGATTCTCAGCATGGCAATGTAATGAGATTGAGACAGGCCTGCTGGCCCGAGAAAGAAATATATGGCAGGGCAAGCATGGTTAGGTACGTTGCTTCAACAAAAATGTATAGATTTACATAATACAGACATATATTATTAGCTATACTTCTTTCGATCCTGTTTGTATTTCTTTATTATATTTGCAAGCTAGCAGCAGGTACCATCATATGCGGGAGGCTGCATTCTCACGCAAAGTCTAGTCAACATCCTCAAAGCCCAAGGCTAAGGCTTTCATTGGAGTCAGATATGGTAGCAGAGATTTTTCAACCAAAAATCATCCCTCGCTCTATATCACTGTCTGCCACTATTTCAATTCTCCAAATCTGGCCACTCTTTTCCGAAGCCCCAGACTTGGGGACTCTTTATTTAATGCTCTTGGGTGGAAAAGTGTGGAGCCTTTTTCTGTCAAAAAGTCCTCCATCAAAGCTTTCTTTAAGCACCTATGGCGGCCCAGCTCTTCATTAAGAATCTCCCCATCAGCTTATGTGTAGTAGTACACAGTACTTTGCCTCTACACTGTTCTTCAATACTGTAATTCTTCTTCTTCTTCTACATAGGCTATATATACACACACATACTTAATAATTTCTCATACCTGATATGTCTCTGTTAATGCTTTTTTCTGATCCTGATGATAAATTTAAGTACCCTTTCCTTCCTGCATGATTTTACACTCAAATTGTGGCATCTTAGTACAAAGGTGAATACAAGATTCAAGAATACTACTGTAAATACCCTGGACATAAAAAAACATATGCTGATTCAAGAATACTCCAATCCAAGACTGTACATACCCTGCACATAAAAAAATAAAGCATATGAGGCATTTCTCATAGGCAAGTTGTGCAAAACATGCCTGTGTAGTCAGATTCAGGAGGAGACACGTGTCGACAGCAGCATGCCTGCAAAACTCTCTGACTGCTGTTAAATCTCTGTTGCCGGTTATCCAGCATGTCTAGAACTTCTTTCAAGAAAAGCTTTTGGGAGGGTGCTTTCAGACGTGCCTCCAAATCACACTCTAGACTTTTTCAGAACGTAATCCCTGAAAACATCATCTTTGGAAACAGGAATAGGCCGAATATGGATTTGTCTCTGCTCTCTTCCTGTCTCATTTACAACCCTTGGTTACAAAACCAAACAGCTTGTCTTTTTCTTACTCCATAGGATCATTCCCTCCAGTTTTCCAAAGAATCATTCCCTCCAGTTTTTATTCTAGTCTTTTAGTTCAAGTTGATTTCTTCCTCTTTTTCTATGCTAACTAATCATCTAAGAATTGCTTTTTCTCATAAGCCCTGTTTTTTTAGCATGAACCCTAAACTACAGAAACACCTTTGATAAACCTTGCTTAAATCCTCATTAAACCTTGCTTAAATCCTCATTAAACTCTATATTGCCATTAAGCACATACCTGATTACATCTTCTTCGCTTGCACATACCTGATTACATCTTCTTGGCTTAAACATATTATCTCCTAACATCACCATTTTAGCTCTTCCTAAACCTGTTTAAGCACATATTCTCTTGGTCGAAGGAAATTTGCATTATTGCAAAAGGTTAAGCAGAACAAATCAAGCCCAGAACACAACAAAGCTGTGCCCCGTGAACGGATCGCGGATTGACCGCCGTGTTTGTTTGGAGGTACTAATTGTTCTATTCTAGCCTGAAAGCTGTAAATTCCATGTCAATGTCTTCTATAGTCCCCTATTCTTCAACAGTTCAAGACGGAC
The DNA here is from genome assembly GCA_011763485.2 of Isoetes engelmannii. Classification (NCBI taxonomy): domain Eukaryota; kingdom Viridiplantae; phylum Streptophyta; class Lycopodiopsida; order Isoetales; family Isoetaceae; genus Isoetes; species Isoetes engelmannii. Next base: position 3,499 of record JAANSK020245343.1, read on the forward strand.
AAAACCGCTGGAAAAACTTGGACTTATTAAACATTCAAGAGCCTCGATTCTGAGCAGATCTCCAGGAATATGGTCAGATTTAGAACCGAATTGCTGGAGAAAACGTGTACAGCAGGCACTTGTGCTAGAGGAGGACAAAATTCCAGCTTGCTTTTGTGTACAACACTACAAATCCTATGTTCTTTTGTTGTTTTTTTGTTGTTCCTTTGTCTCTTTTTCTCCTTGTCTTCCAAACCATAAACCCTAAACCCTATCCTCCATTCTTAGTATGAATAACATTCACATTGATCTAAGGACCAACTTGACCATGTTGCTTTTGCATATTCCCACATGGCCAGGCTGTTCAAAAAAACATTGCCTGACTTTAGTTTGCACTATGGACAAGCTGTCTAACAAAACATTGCCTAACTTTACTTTGCACCACATGGCCCGTTGTCTAAACAAGTTTTGTCCTCCAACTTAATCTCGCACGTAAATGCATGTCCTGCTTTCCCAGTTAATTCTCCATCATGTCAGCAAGACAAAAATTGGAAACCATGCAGGGGCTTTGGTGTAAGTCCCAAGTGGTTTACCTGGATTTTGCTTGATCTTATTCATCCATCATCTCTTTGGGACAAGCCCGTGCTTTTGCCTCCGTAACTTGGTATTACATGTCTGATGTTGCTTCTGATGCTAACTACTAGTTGCTTTTGATGTTAATTCAGTACCCTTGCGTGGTCTTTCCCCTCGGTTTTGGAGATCTGATAAACACACCCTAGTCTTCCTTAATTGCCCATCTTGCCAACTTGTCGATGCGCTGGTGCTTCCCTATGAAGACATGCACCTAATACATGATGATCTTCTCGGGGACAAATTATCATGTAATCAAATCACATTATAAGGATGATGCAATCTAATAGCTCTATCATGTTTGAATGCCAAATACTGGTTTTTAAGCTAGTGCATTTCTTGTTTTAAACATACCATCAAGGATTCTAATTTGAGAACTATAAGACATGCTTGATGGAGAAACCCATGCTTGATAGAGAAACTAATGAGAAGAACGGTAATATTCATTCTTTATTGCTAGTCATAGTGTTAGTCTTCCATTGTCATTTTCTTGGGGATATGATAGACACACCCTAGTTCTCCCTGTCTCCCCATCGACAAGTGGTGCCCCCATGAAGACATGCACATGATCATCTTTTCCTTTGGGCATTCAATCATATAATCATTTTACTTTCTTTTCCTTCATAATGATATGCAATCTAATAGAAAAAGATCCATTAGTAAACTTGGAATAGTTTTAAAACTAATGCATTCCTTGTTTTATATATGTTACATTTATTAATAAGCATCCTATGTATGGAAGGCATGCTTTTGGGGGAGGCGGAGGATGTAACGGGCCCATGGTAGACCGCTCGAGTATGTGATCCTTGAATGTGTCTGTGGGGCATTCCCAAGACACCGGCATGAATGTGTAGAAGTGACTACTCATAAATATCTAGACGGTTTAGCCCAATTGGTTAAGGGCATGTCGGTTAGGAACGTTACAATTAGTATCAGAGCAGGTCTCGAGTTCGAGTCTCCATGGGTGTCTTGGTAACCTTGTTAACCACCCAGTCAGTGGTATACTGGTTAAGTCATAATGTTGGATGCTCGAGGACGAGCATAGTTCTAATGGGAGATATTGTAACGGGCCTGTGGTAGATCGCTCCTGAGACACCGACATAAATGTGTAGAAGCGAATACTTATAAATGTCTAGATGGTTTGCCGAGGACGAGCATAGTTCTAATGGGAGAGATTGTAACGGGCTTGTGGTAGATCGCTCCCAAGACACCGGCATAAATGTGTAGAAGCGAATACTTATAAATGTTTAGACGGTTTGCCCAGTTGGTTAAGGGCATGTCGGTTAATTAGACTCACAACATGCATCAAAACTCCCGAAAGACAAACAAACAGACAGACAAGCTTTTTCATTCATTCATCTGAGCAAGTTCGTACATTCATTAAGAGTAGGTACCGACGCATTGCGAGCTACCCAATCACATAAAAGGAAAATTATATAATATTAATTCAAAATTTTATGGAACAGCACTACAGTTGAGTTGCCAAAGTAAACCAAGTATGTTGGCATGCTAGATGATGTACTTGTTGAAGGCTTATCATCGGGATTAAAAAACCCTGCTCTTTTGGGTTTTCAAAGAAAAAACCCTAGTGATAAGCCCTCAGTAAGAGGTTTAGGCAATCGCAAGCTACTATAATGTTTCCCACCACGACAATAGAAGGCATGCGTCAATCTAATATATGCACATCACGACCAATAAACATCCCAAAGAATTCTAAAATGAAGGGGTCGGTCACGCGGCCAAAAAACATTTAATGAAATATAAGCTAGTCACGCGTACCATGAAGAGGAGTAGTTTTAACGTCACGCCACTAAGCAGCATCCAACTGGACATGTGACTGCACACACAGCACACTACATTGCTTGATTGGGCCTTGCCCCTAACCACTTTACATTGCGCGTTTGTGAGCTTTTGAGACCCAATAGTTCAGAGTGCGACTCTGGGTGGTCTCAAACTCGAGACCTCATATTGCTGGGACTAGTGTGTTACCACTAGACCAACGACCCAAGGAGAACCACCAAAAAAGGGGGAGGGAAGGTAATTGAAAGTAAGTAAACTTCTTAAAGTTATGTGGAGAATATTGAGAGAGCTTTTAGTACTTGGAAGCACATCTTTTAAGAAGAGGAATTATAATTCCATTGTGCACTAATTGCATGACAAATTTATCTGTACTTCTTTTCTTAATAACAAAATAAGTCCAAACTACTTCATACCTAAAGCATTGCGTGGTCCATTCAATATTATAATTGGTTCTTGGAGTACATCCATGTTAGATAATGTGTATAGCATTGTGATATGCACCAGAATCTAAGAGCCACTGCAACATAAGATAATGCTAAAAATAGTCACATTCGAGATTTCAATGTCATATGTAGAAGTTTTTCTTTCGAAGCAAAAGTCCTCCACACTTATTCACTTCATTTCTAAATTCATGAAAAAGACACAGAAGATTTAACAATAATACTACAACTGTAAAGTATAATGAATATGACAGATTCAATTGTCACTCCAAACCCCTATAGAAAGAAGAACGTAAGATCTAATTCAAGTTGTTAAGCGATAGATTTTTCTATAGATGGTAATAAACAATATTATATTAGAATCAATCTAGAAGACAATGTGCACATCAATAAGATAGACCGTTGAACATTTCCTCATATGAAATGGTGTCCAAATTGGTTGTGCTGAACATATATGAGTTGACAAAACAAAGAATATATGAGTTGACAAAAGTATGAAACTTTAGAATATGACACACACTTAAGACAAAAGCATTGATTTACGCCCTTAATATTTAGATGCCAAACATGTATAACCATGTAAGCTAACATCTTCTCCTATACCAGTTATATAATAGTATATACCTTACGTTTTAGTCGTAGATGAAATTTTCAGGATAAATCAAACTATACAATAATCAAGATAGCTATATTTAGTTCAGCAATCGCTTATAAGGACTCCAACGCAGGCAATCTTCTTTTTCTTCTTCTTCGGGGGTCCTTTTACTTCTGTAGCCTTCCCCTTGTCCTCCTTTCTCTTCTCTCTCAACTCTCTCTTTTTTGTGTTTCCCTCTCTTCTCTGCTCACTCCAAGTTTTGCGGATGTTGAGCTTTTTTCTCCTCCTTGGTGCCCTTCCTCTTCTTCCTCTTCTTAGCTTCTTTGGCCTTTTGTTCTACAACACGAACTTGGGTGCTGCCCCTTTGGTTTTAGACGGCTTCCTTGCTGTCTTTTTGGTGTATGCCATGTGAAACAAATGCTTGACTGCCTCACTGGAGCCTAAAAAGTGGCTCACAGGTTGGAACGCAACGAAGACAAGAAAATAGAACTCTAATTTCCGTACTTAGGGTCTCTATTTATATAATTTATAAATTTTAGGGTTTCTTATAGGAAATTCATGTTATCTAACTATTTCAATAAAAGGCGTTTGGCGGTCTCGAACATATTCCTTTAGGGATTTTTCTACTGACCACTTACAACATGCGCCAGAGCTTAGTTAGAATCATTCTAAACTGATTTGCACATAGTGCGAGTGGTTGCACTAAATTAGGTCTTACTTAATCATGTTTAATGTTTGAAAAAGTTTTTCTAGCTTAATTTCTACTTTTCAACTTGATTACCTTATCAAAATTAATTCCTTTATTTCTTACAAGGGTCAAACTGGGTCAACCACTCACAGGATGTACTAAGAGGTAGTTAGAATAATTCTAACTGGCCATCCGCGCATGTTGCGAGTGGTCAGGTAAAAAATGACCACAATTTTTAATAAAAAATTTCTTGTGCGAGGTTGTCTATGCTGCGTAGAAGATGATATCAGAAGTACCTTCGTTTTGACCAAGTTGACTCACATTCTAGTATTCTAACAGAAAGCATTCAATGTATCCAGATGTCATTGCATAGCTAAAAAATCCCCATTGTCTGCATATATCAATTGCCTAGTGATATGATGAGCAAGTCAGACTCCTCCATCTTCATGTTGAGTAAGAAATCCTCGAGGTGATCAATGTATAGTCTAAACAACGTGGGAGAAAGTGGACATCCTTGACTCACTCCCATGCTACTGTTGATACACTGGTCCGATGTGGCATTCGAGCTGAGACTATTTTGTACAGTCTGTGCACTATGTTTTGCATCTCCCGAGGGGCATCTAATTGCAATACATTTTCTGTGCACTATGTTTTGCATCTCCCGAGGGGCATCTAATTGCGTTAAACTTTCCCATGGCTTGTCCCTAGAAACTGTGTCAAAAGACTTTGCAGAATTCGAAAACCATCAACGAAGATCGCATCGCTTATTTCTATTGTCCTCTAACAGGGTCCGCAATGTGAAATTACGGTCAATGGTGGTGTGTCTAAAACCTGCTTGTCCAAGTGCATGACCCCGTTGCCTTTGCCCATGCTGCAAATATTGTTAGAATTCTGGCCAAAAATTTTGCCAGCAAAGGGGTGATCGTGATTGTGCGGTAATTGGCAAGGCAGCGACGATCACTAGCCTTATAGATCAGAACAACTCCTTTGACCACCCATTGTGAAGGAAAGACTTCCTGGAGGGTTGTATTAAACATAATAGTGAAAATTAGAACAATCTGAGGTCCAACCCACTTCAACAATTTTGCCTGCACGCCCTAAAGATAGGCCATCTTGCCATTAGAGAGGTTTTACAAGCCTTTATCAATATCTGCTTTTGGTATAATCAATCCGAAAATTACAACAAGTACTACACCCAATGCTCTTAAGATATATGACCAGCAGGTTATGTGGGTTTATGTAATACTCTCTCTAAAATGTTCTAGCGTGATGCTCAAGAAGGAAAAATATTTTCCATTGATGTTTTGCAGTGTATTATGCCCTCTTGCCCTTGAGGAAAGTTCTGTACTATTTGACTGCTTGCAACCGGAGAGTGGAATCAAGTAACAGCCTGAGTTGTCGTTTGAGCTCTTTGCAATGATCATCAAAACATCTATTGCAAGGAGACATGCGTGAATGTCTCCTAGTGCATCTTCTCTCCTGTATCGGTTGCCAGACTTAAAGAACAATCCTGATTTTAGATTAGTAATGTATCTAATGTAAAATATGAAGGTATTTCAAACATATGGTAGATATGTGAGCATGTAGTATAACATGAAGTAGTTTTAAAAAAGAACCAGTACCAGTTATATTCTTTTATTCTTTATTATGGTGACTATTGCATGGGTCGAATTACCACTTTGACAGGATAGAGATCAGCAAAATTAGAAAGTCTTGTTGTTGGTGAACGTTGCCGAATCTATAACTTTATATATAGAAGATTCAATTGTATAGAAAATGGATGCTTGATCGGATTTGTCTGAATAGTGTCGAAACCCTATTGTCTTTGAATGCAGTCTGCCGATGAATAGTGATATGGTCATCAATATATATATGAACAGTAGTTTCGATGGTCTTGTGCACATTAATTTGATGTTTCTAGATTATTGAGGTGCTAAGGCATTGTTAAGCTTTTGAAATCTAGAAACCAAAAGTAAGAAACTTTATACTTGAAATTGAAAGTAGACGTCCTAGTGAGTCTCACATCAATAACTGGTACCAGAGCATTCGGGAAAGGTGTATACCCGTTTTGGTGCATCATTATTGGGAACAATAGAGGTCTACAAAGGGGTGCAAGCTCTCAAGCATGGAAGGAAAAAATGATTAAAATATTTCAAGTAGAAGACCTTTAGGATATCATTAGAAATGGAGGGAATGGTGGAATTGCAACCATTAGCAATTTACCAGCAACACCACCTGCTAGTTCTGCCATAGGTGGAGAAGCTAGTAGAACCAATGTGTCTGGAGGAGGTTGGGACTGGGAACACCAAGTGCAAGCAACAAGATAGGTAGCATGCAGATAAAAGAAGCTCAGGGAGTAACAGGAAACAAATATTTTACAATGTTCATGGACGATTTTAGCGGAAAAACTGTATGTTACTGCCTCAAAACCAAGGACCTTGCATTTGAAGCTTTTAAAGTATATGCCGGAGAGGTTGAATGTGAAACAGGCAGAAGAATTAAATGTGTAATGTCAGACAAAGGAGAGGAGTACTTGTCAAAATAATTTAACAAGTGCTGCCTAGATAAAGTGATAAAAAGGCAAACAACGTGTAGCCATATACCACAACAAAAATGGTGTGGCGGAAAGGAAAATCAAGACGACCGTGTGTGCGATCATAGCGATGCTCAAATAAATTGGCTTGCCGAATTTCCTACGAGAAGAGGCTGTGAAGACCTCTGTCTATACTCAAAATTTGCTTCCAAACACAAGCATAAATGGTTGTATACCAGAACAATTGTGGTTCTTACAGTGAGGAAAGAGTAAAACTTGATGATAGAGCCCGGATTTCTTACTTAGTAGGATATGACAAGAAGTCTAAGGGATATAGATTATATTTTCCTGAGAAGAGGAAAATTATTGTCAATATGGATCTCATATGTGTTGAGATACAGATATACAAAACCAAAGTCATAAGCTCTCATGTTGGAGAACAACAGAAAGTAGTCGAGCAAGCAAAGGCCACAATAGATACATTGGATAAGCCAATCAAAAGTACTAATTGATGACACTCTGGTCTCAGATGATGAGGATGAGCATAATGAAAGCGCAAAACTAAAAAATCATGATAGGTCTGATTCCATAATTTTTGAAGATTAGCCACAAGAACAACCGAGAATTGATATGCAACAGAGGCAGGTTAGGAAAAGAAGGTCAGAAGCCCAAAGACTTGCAGAAGTGTGAAGTTAGTCAAGAAAGCTATGGCAGACAAGAAGGCAGTAGAAGTCTGAGACTTCCCAACTAAAGGAAGCAAAAGAAACAGTAGATGTTGAGGCACTTATGGTAATGGAGCCTAATGTACCAAAGAACTTTGATGAGGCAGTGAAGTCTGCAGATGCAAAAGCCATGGAAAACAATATGGAGTCACTCGATAGAACTACCTAAGCATAAAAGCGCACATCCAAATACTCCTTGAAGATCAATCGCCTTTCATGAGGAGCACGTGAAGTCTAAATCTAAACATAGTTTTAGTTGTGTTTATTGATAGTTTATAGACTGTTTAGTTGTGTTTACTGACTGGCAAGCATGGAAAACCGAAGCCTAGAAACACCATCTGGAACATACAGAACTCCATTACGGAACAATCTCCACTATCACCCGTGAGTTTGGACAGACTATTGAACAAACCATCCCCGAGACCCCGGCTTCAAAGAGGGCCATGCGTTATTGACGATGGCCAGTTCTGCATCGTGCAAGCTCGATTTGCTGGTTTTTAGAGTGGAACCTAGGAGGTTACAGATCTGCCAACCGGGAAGAACATTGTGGGAATAAGTAGATCTACAAACTCAAAATGGAAGCAGATGACGTAATGCCTAAGTACAAAGCTAAACTTGTTGCTCAAGGGTTGTCACAGAGAAAAGGTATTGATTATACTGACACCTTTTCTCCTACTGTTAAAATGACAAGTTTAAGAATGTTGTTGGCAATGGCAAATGCCTATGACATAGAGTTGCATCGTATGGATGTAAGTACGACCTTCCTCAATGCTAAATTAGAGCAAGACATCCTTATGAAGCAAGTGCTAGGGTTCAAACAAAGCAATGGCAAGGTGTGGAAGCTAAAGAGGATTGTGCATGGCTTGAAACAGTGGCCTCGGCAGTGGTATAAGTGCATGGATGCATTTCTTAGAGCAGAAGGATTTGTTAAAAAAACAAAATGATGGTAACATCTACCGTATGAAGAAAGAAGATAGTTATTGTATAATTAACTTATATGTCGATGACTGCATAATGGTTGCAAAAACATTGTATCTGCTTAATCATTGCAAGCAGCTACCAAGCTCTAGGTTCAAGATGATAGATCTTGGAAAATTACATAAGTTCTTACGTGTTGAAGTTGTTAAAAATAGAATTAGAAGAACTTTGTGCTTGAAACAGTCGAAAAATATTGATGGCATGCTGGAAAGATTCAATATCCAAGGCTGCAATATACCAAAAACTCGTTTACTATCAGGTCGTAAATTCTCTAGTGGAATGTCTTCGCAAACAGAAGAAGAAAGCAAAAACACATGGAGTCCATACCGTATAGAGAGTTGATTGGTTCATTGTTGTATGTTACTAATATAAGACGACCTGAGATAATCTTTAGCATAAACTTGTTGAGTAGGTACTCTAATTGTCCAAGAAAAAGGCACTGGATCGCTGCAAAAAGAGTATTAAAGTATCTAAAAGGTATTGCTCAGCATGACCTAGTTTATTGTAATGAAAACAAGAGTTTACAAGCTTACTGTAATGCTGATTGGGCTGGCAATCTTGATGCAAGAAAATCAGTATTTGGGTATATAATGTTACTTGGAGGTGTTCCTGTGTCATGGAGGTGCAAGAAACAAGCATCCACAGTGTAATCTACTGCAGAAGCAGCGTATGCAACAACATGTCTTGCATCAAAGTTAATAGTATGGTGTAAGAGATTGCTAATAGAAGTTGGAGCTACACAGAAGGAACCTATCCTTTTGAATTCCGACAGTATGAGCTGCATAGCATTATCAAAAAAATCATGTGATGCATAAGAAAAGTAAACATATTGAGCTAAAAATGTGTTATCTGAGCAAAGTAATATATTCACGGATATGTAGCTAGCAGACTTGTTGACAAAGACCTTGAATGAAGGCAGGTTTCTTAGGCTAAAATCAAAATTATGCTCAGCTGTGAACTTGCAGGGGGGAGTACAAACACAGTAACATATGCTAAATATGGTCTGAAGGGAGAATTGAAGGTATTTTAATCATATGGTAGATATGTGAGCGTGCAATATAACATGGTGTAGTTTTAAAAAAGAACCAATATCAGTCGTATTCTTTTATTCTTTATTGTGGCGACCATTGCATGGGTCAAGTTACCACTTTGATAGGATATAGATCAACAAAATTAGGAAGTCTTGTTGTCGTGAAGATTGCCGAATCCGTAATTGTATATACAGAGGATTCAATTGTATAGAAAACAGATGCTTGATCGAATTTGTCTTAGTAGTGCCAAAACCCTATTGTCTTTGAGTGCAGTTAGTCGATGAGTAGTGATGTGGTCATCAATATATATGAACAATAGTTTCGATGGTCTTATGTACATTAGTTTGACGTTCTAGATTATTGAAGTGCTAATGTGTTGTTAAGCTTTTGAGATCTAGACACCAAGGGTAAGAAAGTTTATACTTGAAATTGAAAGTAGACGTCCTAGTGAGGCTCACATCAATATTAACTTTTGCAATTGTTGCCAGCCAAGTATGGAACGTAAGATTGTGGAAGGTTTTAGGGTGTATTGGTATGCCATTTTTTGTATAAAGCTAATGCCAGTAAATGGGGTTTGGGTTTGGCATAGTTTTTTTTTTTTTTTTTTTTTTTTTTTGGGACGAGCGAGTTTCTTATTATGGACAAATTTCTATTCCTGGATCAGGGCTAGGGTTTCGTGGCAGCTACATGAGGCAAGGCAGGTCGATGCAGCTATGGCGGAGGGATGTTTTGGATTGGGCGTTGATGAAGCCTCTATAGCAAGGTTTTGCAGTTTCATGGTTTTCCATCGCAGGGTTAGTTTCAAATTCCTTTTTTTGTTTTGGAAGAACTGTGTCATCAATATATTAAAAGAATGGTAATGTTACAAATCAAGTGACGAGGAAGGAGAACTGCCCCAAAGAGACAGCGATACCTCGACACTCCACAACAAACTCACAAAGAAACTGCAATTCTA
>JAANSK020245354.1:0-13849 GCA_011763485.2 Isoetes engelmannii
ATGAATGCAGTCCTACGAGATGGATTTCCACAGTCATGGCAAATGAATAGGGTTGTCCCTTTGCATAAATCTGGAGACGAAGGAGACCCAGGTAATTATAGAATGATCATGATTAGTAGTTTATTTGCAAAACTTTTTGCAACCCTGGTGAATCTTAAAATTAGTGCAAGCCGGCTTTAGGCCTAAAAAATCTACTATTAATCATCCAGTAACATTACGTGCAATGATGGATTTAGTCACAGGGACAAGAAAACCCCTATATGCACTCTTTATGGATTACACTAAAGCATTTGATATGATAGATCGAAGTAATTTGTGGGAAGGAATGGATAAACTTGAGGTTCCGGTTGAATTGAGGCAGGCAGTAAAACTGTTGTATAGATTTAAATGGCATGTAGGCAGAGCTTCTCAAATGGGCTGGGGCTCCAATGGTACCTGTCCTGACAGCATTATTCAATAGAGCACTACAAGAAAGCCTCCCCCCCCACCCAAATGGACTGCCAGTAGAGTTGTTCCCATATACAATGCAAGTGACCCTCACTGCCCAGCCAACTATCGCACGATCATGGTCAGCTCCCTCGTTGCAAAATTATTGGCTGACATCCTGGAGCAACGGTTGACAATATGGGCAGAGGATGAGGAGGTCTGTGCTCTCACACAGGTAGGTTTTCGGCCCAGACACTCCACTATTGATCATATCTTCACTCTCAGAACCCTGCTTGAAGATAGCAGGAATCGTCACCAAGACTTGTACTGTTGCTTTGTGGATTTCGCAAAAGCTTTTGCCTGTGCCTAGGGACAAGTTGTGGGCTAGATTGAGGCAACTAGAGAGCCCCGTTGACATGCCAAATGCATATACAAGTTATATGAGGCATGCTCAGGCTGTCTGACATCATCGGAAGAGTCTGACATTAGTAGTATTAGAGTGCGCCAGGGTTGCCCCCATCCCCGATGCTCTTTGACCTCTACATTGATCAGTTGGAAGATTGGCTTGCTGAACATGGAGGGGCGGGTGCTCAACTCATGCAACACATAGTTCGGCAACTCATATACGCTGACGACATAGACATCTTGACCCACACTCCAGAAGACATGCAACATCACCTGGATGCTCTAGACACTTTATGTCAGTTCACTGGCATGCGGGTTAACTTGGCCAAAACTAGAGAGAGTGCTGCTAGTTTCATCCTCCCGACAACTAAGGCCTCCCTCCCTCAATTACCAGGGATAGAACGTGGAGGTAGCTCCAACCTACAAATATTTCGGAATTGAGTTTTCTACTGCCACACACTGGGACGCTTCCATCATATTGCACCTCACAGCAGATTGGAAAACATATGCCAGGCAGAACAACAATCACAAGGCAGAGCTGTATGCCTGGGGTCATCAGGCACACCTATTCAGGGCCCTGGTCGAACTTGTTCTCTTGTACGGGGTGGAGGTGTGGGGTGGGGTCCGGTGATATCCATCGCCACCTGTAATGATCTGAAACAGGCACAGAAGGCTTTCTTGGCACGAGCACTTGGGGTAAAGTCTACAGTTCTACATCAGATTCTGCTGCAGGAGACGGGTTTCTTGTCCCTTCAGAGGGCCGCATTGGACCGTCATATTATTTACTTCCAGAAGGTCGTTGATATGGGGGGATGCCCGTTTGTCCAATCTTGCTTTAGTTGTAGCAATGGGCCCACAACGCCTCAAAGCTTGCTGGAAGGACAAGTAAGCACACTGGTTCTCCCGATGGAATATACAGGCACACCGATGCGTGCACGTACGAACAAAGAAGGACCATGATCAATTGAGGCAGTATCTTGTGGCTTGCTTCCTTAGCAAACTCTGGGATGCAGATGCACTGACGCATGTCAAGCTGGCACACTATAGGCAGCAGGTAAATCCCATGCTCACCCGAGGTCCACAACACTATTTGCATACTCATTTGCCTATGAAGATGCGGAGACTGATAGCTTCCATCCGAACGGGTGCATATCGCCTCTGGATTGAGACAGGCCGATGGACCCCAGAGGCACGCAAGGACAGGATCTGACAGTGTTGCCAATACGGAGTCATTGAAGATGAATGCGATACACTTCAGACTTGGCCAGCATTCGATCATATCCGAGCACGGTATGTTCAGTTAGTTGTGCCTGGCCAGCCATTGCATGAGCTATTGAACACGACGTCAGTGGGCTTGTTGGGCTCATATCTTCAAGGGATGGATACACGGACTCAACTGTGTCCGCCGGTGCGGTATTGAATGGCACTATATTACTGTACAGTATGCCAGCATACTTATTACTACCAAGGTTTTTCCCTCGAAAACCCTTCGGGGCGGGGATTGTTGCTCTCTTTATTTAGGTCCCATAGGCCTTGGTCTCCGTGGACGATAAAAAATCTATTCTATTCTATTCTTACTATATAACCCTAAACCTATCCATGTTTCACAAGGTGGATAACCACAATTTCGAATGCCACATATGACTATGCTAGTTATCCACCTTAACCAATATGCCAATTTTTCCCTCCTAGATGAAGTGCTCATGTAGATTTCTAACGGATTGCATCCATCTAGTATAGGTGCCCTTTTGGAATTAAGAAGGGTATGGGGTAGGTCTTCATTATTACTAATATGGTGATAGTGAGGCAAAGAGACCGATTTGTCTAGCTATATCTGATAAAGCAATTCCATCAAATGATTCATTTGAAGTAGGAAGAGTAGAATATCTCTAATTGTAATGAGGCCGATAAGGGGGCAGCTTAGTTCAGTTTAGAAAATTCTATCCTTAGGAATGTATACGTGGAAGTTCCAGGAAATTTTGGAAATTTTTGAAAGCTTCTGTGAGCATCCGGTTGGTTCTAGAAGGGCCGATAAATGATTCTGGAAGTGGCGGCTAGTGTTTCTGAAGGGATCCAAAAACGTCTTTTGCTTCCTATAAATCGAAAGAGCAGCTGTAGAAGAGCCCATAACTGAAGCTGGAGCGATGGATGGCGTGAGACGAAGGATCTGAGGAAGCTGAGCGGTGGGAAACTGATTTGGGTAAGCGCGGAATCTTTGTGTTTGGCAAATTGTGGCAGGTTCATTTATGCTCTTCTGGTTGCCGCTTCTATGGCGGTTTGACAGGTTTGGAAAGGTTTGTTTGAAGATACAAAGGGCACGGTGACCTGGTGCAACCAATCAAGATGTTTGAGAGACATTAGGTTACTTACATGCATCATCTATTTTTAAGTATTTCCATGTTGTTAGATGCATCAATTGTCCAGCAAATGTGACTAGGATCTGTGCAAAAAAAATTGGCGGCTCGGTACTGTGTGCCCTGTACTTTGCTATCTTGGTATCAACTTTTGTTAGAATCTTTTTACAGATGTATCTTGTGTATTTTTTAGTATCTTCCTATGTTGCATCTTCCTTTGGTACCCATCCTCAAAAAATATAAATCATCTATTTGTTATATCATTTATGAGCAACTGCTATTACCGAGTGGTTCTAAATATTTCCCCTTTCTTCATGGCCACTAGTTTTGAGTTGGCCACCTTGCTATGATTGGCAGCGTGAGCCGTGTTTCCATTCTAAAGCGTGACTACTTTTGGACACTTCTGCAGAGTCCTATTGCTGCCAAAACATTGTGTTGTACAGTCACAATGAGAGCATGCACAAATCTGCTCGACATTTGTAATATTACCTGTTTGCAGTGTTAGGTGCAAATATTTGGCTGCTACTAAATTTTATCCCTCTGGTCTCATCAATTGCATTGCTTTTAGATCATTGCATAGCCAATCGTGGTTGCATCTTACACCCACAGATTCTATAAGGTCAATCCACTCAAAGGATGAGAAATTGACAAGGAAGAAGTAGTGTTATTGTGTTGAGTTTTTAATGATAGGTTTATGATGAGAAAATTGACTCCATTACATCGATCACGGAATGCCACAAAAGAATGTTAAATCCTAAAATCTGGCAGGAAGGTAAACTTCTCAAACATGTACATTTAACAAATTCTGTTCGCGATCATGGCACACAAAGTAAGCTTTGATACATCCTAACAAGAAGCTCTCTGAGTTGAGCATACACAACTGCATAGTATTATGGATATCTTTCTTTGCATAGGCTTTAATACTCTTCTGCACCACATTTTAATTGCTTGGAAATTTATGGATAGATGATGCTGGAAAAGGTAACACATTGTAGCTTTGGAATTCAGGGCAACAGATGTGAGATGGGTTCTAATAGTGTATTACTTTTCTCATGTTCATATTGTTGTCATCTTGAAGAAATGTCTGTGTGTTGTGCAATTGGTATGGCTTATGATGTCTCTACGCCACTTCTCAGGTTCCAAACATTGGTTAAGGTTATTGTTTAGTCCATTCAGGAATTTCCCAAAGGGCAACAATGATGAAAACAAGTGAATGGGCTATAGTGATGAAAACTTCATGAATCAAACACTCTTTTTTTTCATGCATTATGGACTGACATGCACATGATTTTGCAGTGATCATTTTGAGATTCTTTGTTTATGCAATCTATTATGGTCGAACGATGGAAGCATTAATTAGTTGCATAGTATGGTTTCTCACAGGTCGCTCTTGAACATCATGTGTTCTAACGTGCCACCCCTATGTAGTCCAAAGTGTTGTTCCATCTTTGTCATAGCTTAAAATCTTATAATCCAAAGTGTTGTTCCATCTTTGCCATGGTTTAAAATCTTCTAAAGCAAGATGTAGATGTGCCTCAATTACTTGCACATGGCGGCATTAATTAGTTGCATAGTATTGTTTCTTACAATTATGTGTTCCAATGTGCCATCTCTATATAGTCCAAAGTGTTGTTCCACCTTTGTCATGGGTTAAAATCTTCTAGGCCAAAGTGTCGTTCCATCTTTGTCATGGCTTGAAATCTTCTAGATCAATTACTTGCACATGTTTATTTAAAGTTTTTGATTTTGTTTTTGTCTTTTCAATGCTCGAGGATATGTTGTTTAAACAATCAAATTCAAATGGAGAAGCTTGGGTTTCCATATGCAAATGTTTGTCAAGCATATCAAATATAGTCATAAGAATAGAATAGAATAGATTTTTTATCGTCCACAAAGACCAATTGGCCTATGGGACCTAAACAAAGAGAGCAGCAAGCCGATTACTGCCAAATATAGTCATAAGAGAAATACAAACATAGTCAATGTTCTAACTTATGAGCTTCTATTTTCAAAAAATCAATCCTATATTGGTCAATTGAATGCAATTACCAAAACAAAAGTAGCTAGTTTAAAATTGTCTTGAACTACTTGCAAAGATGTGTCGTATTAAAGATAGTTAAGAAGTGCCCTAAATCTCTTACCTAAGGACACACTCAAGAACACAAACTAGCGGCAGCAACGGCCGCCGCAACAAATTCTTATAAATATGATGATTTCAGATGCCTAGCTTGTATTTACTTAATGGGTGCAAAGTTGACAACAAATGAGAGACCCCGTCACCTTCATTTAGAATTTTGTTTAAATATGTTGCAGAATAATAGGAGTTCTAGAAGAATTTGATTTGGATGTACAAATAACCATACTTTAAGCCATAGAACATACCCCTAAAACCATTGAATGGATTGTTATTGAAAATAAAAAAGAAAAGCATAGATCCAAAGCATGCTTATTGGGACATTGAATTCTTTTGGTAGAGGTCAAGTCCTTGTCTTTCATATTCTGAAACCTTAAGTGCACACGTATTTTATATTTCAAAATTGTCATTAATTAGTATAATCAAAATGAGAGGCTCTCAGAGGTCCCAATATACGCTCTAGGCCATAGGATCGACGGATCCAACGAACAAGGTAGTCCAGGATGCACCTTGTTTAGCGCCTAGAGGGCACAATATATGCTCTAGGCCATAGGAGTGACGGATCTGATGACTAGAGTAGTCCAAGAGGCATCTCGTTTAGATATATTGTTGTACTAAATGACAAACTTAGACACGAGGATTTGACAAGTTCCAGAGGATGCTACTTATAAAGCTTTTGGTTGATGTGCAAACTTTCGGTGAGTGAAGGGAGAGTACGCGTCGAGACAGTAGGTGGCTTTTTGCGGATCAATAAGATGCAGACACAACCTTGGCCATATTCTATAATACAAAGCATCTATGAAACTCTATCTACATCTATGATACTCTATCCAAACTAAAGAAATTTACGTCATAAGTCAAGAACTTTGATATAAGCATGACATGTTGTATAAGATACGAGCCAAACTATAGAAAATTATGTCATGGGTATAGAAGGTGAGATAAGCATGACATAGCTACAAGACCCCTGTAGTAACCCGATGGGTATAGAAGGTGAGATAAGCATGACATAGCTATAAGAACCCCTATAACCCGATTGAGTTCCCGTGGACGCTAAAAAACTACTTCTATAAAATGGTCATGTGAGAATTTTCAAAGGAAAACTCAAGTGTATGATAAGCCTTGGATTGAGGGCACAGCACCATGAGATAGGCAAAAAGGAAACATGAGGAAATCCAGGCCATGAAAGGTGTTCCACTAGTGGTGGCGCCATGTTCCCATTATTCTTGTACATGGATGTCTTGGTGGACACAAAACAAAAGGACCGCTCCAATAAACAAACAAAAAACATAGAATGTGCGCCCCCACCTAACACTCTCTTTGACCTGTGCCGTGGAAAAAATAAAGACTTCCTTCTTCTGCCATATCTACTCTTTAACGCCCTCTTCCCTTGACCTCTTTGCACCACCATACGTCAAAAAAACTGCTGCCCCTTTCTTCCAACAACTGCTGCAGATATTCAAAATCTAGTATCTACCTTACATCTGACTGAGTCATCTAACACCAAATCTGTCCTTTTTTAGCACCAAATCTGTCCTTTTTTAACACCACATCAGTCCCTTTTTTCCTGTTTCACACACCATCCTAAATACTTCAAACTGTTCTTATTTCATGCTTCATTCTGTAGAGTAAAACTAGTTGCATACAAGCCCTGTAGAGTAAAACTATCTGCTTATTTCCCCTGTTTGCTTATATAGCTGACAAGACTAAACCTATTATGAACTTGCATTTCTGAATACCAACCTTGCTTATGACCTCAACTTGCTTATGTGCTTCATGCTTGCCCTGTAAAGAAGTAACAAACCCAATCATGAAGAATAATAATCATGACCCTGATCAACATTGCTCAAACACTTGATTCTTCATTGTAAGCATATGCTTAAAACCATTTGTACAAACAAAGAATAATCTTGGATCCTCAAATCCAAATAAACAATATAATAATAAAACAGTGGAAATCTGATACATACAAGTGGTTCTAATCTACTAGAAGACCAATCATGGTGTTTACAGATGCATGCATCACATCTGTGCTCTAGATGTCCGTGATCAGCTTAGCAAAAGCTGGCATGTGATCAGCTTGCAAGCCAAGAGAAATTGTCAGACTTCCATCCCCAGTTGGACTGGGCAAAACATAAACCAAGCCTTCAAAAGCAATAGCTGCAGGGCCCATGAAGATGGGCTTGCCCCAACCAAAATCAGCATCATAAATTGGCAGCCTGGTCCAGCTTGTGATCCCCAAGTTTGGAGATTTGAAAGTATGAGACCCCCTAACCAAAACTGATAAATCAGGCTCCAATTCTAGATAATCCAAGGCAGATCTAAGATACTCGTTATCCATTCTCTTCAGTGCCTCCTTGATTGTCTTTGCAGAAAACCAGACTGGTTTTGAAGTAAGCTCCTCTACAGTAGACATAGGAGTACAAGTAAATATCACATTTCCAAAGTAACCTTGTGGCAGGGGAGGATTTAGTCTTGCCCTGCCATCTGTGGCTATGTAAAGCTTAGTTTCTTGCTCTGGGACAAGATTCCTTGCTTTACAAATGCATCTCCATATGTGGCCAGATAACATCTCATAACTGCTGTATGTAACGGATGATTCTTCATCCTTGGCCATATTCTTCAGCGCCTGAACCTGCTCTTTTGTAAATTTGAAGATCCCAACTGCCAATGTAGACTTTGTCTCCGAATCGATTTTTCCATTTACCGTTCCATTAGGCTTTGCATCAGTGCTAGTTTTTCCATTTGATACAATTTGGCCATTCTTGAGCACTCCTTTAGATTGGTAATGTCCATTGGTGACTCTGTTTCCATTGGTATGACCATTAGTTAGGGCATTACCATTTCCATTCTGGCCATAACCGTTCTCTTTGTGGCCATAACCATTTTCGTTGTAGGAATAGCCATTCTGAGGTCTCTTGATCAACAGGGGAGGAGGCTTGTATTCAATGTGAGGAAAAATTGGCGATGGAGGATTTCGGGCCTTTAATAGAGTCCGATCAATGAAAGGCTTCGATACCAGTTCTTCATTTCTAGCCATTGCAGCCCAGTTGTTTATAAACGAGATCCCTGCCATCCCATCTGCTACGTGATGCTGCATCCCCACCCCTAAACCCACACCTCCGCACCTAAAAAAGGTGATCTGATACAGCCCAAATCATCCATTCAGTCAAAATTCCAGAAACTTTTCTGTATGACCACTTTCTTCATACAATTGAAAAATATTACAAACCCAAATGCTAAATCTAGAAATATTTGCTCACCTGCAAGACTAGCAGTGGATAGGAACTCATTTCTTGAGTATAGTCCACTTTGGGGATGAGATTTCTGAACTTTGGATCCGGAGCGAAATTGCCAAGATCGTCAATACATACATCAGCTTCTGCTTCCACAAGAAGAGCACCTTCCCCATTACAATTTATCTCTACACGGCCATTTTTGTCCCTTTGAAGCCTCCCTGCCATGGGATAGAACGGGACCAAAACCCTGGCAAGTGCTTGTCTAAGAATCTCGCCGGAGAAAAAATCAGGGCTGCCATTGCTTCTGAAGAAGTAGACACTTGCAGTATGAATTCTAGGAATGACCAGATCTACATTTGCATTCCATAAAATTCTCGAAGGGGTAGCCTCCGCCGGCTGCACCATAGCGGACATGACAGTTGTAACCTTCATCTTAGTGTGATCTTGTTCTGCTGCCAGGCCTCTGTTTCCTGAATTTGTTTGTGTGCCCTAGTTTTACACCACAGTAAACCTAAAAAGGGCAAAGAACATGAGATCAAAAAAATTCTCTGAATCTTTAACAAGAGAATTGATAATACCTAAAACAGAAAGAAAACAAACATCCATGAGTTTCGAGAATTAACAGACATCTACATTCATTTATTTAGCTCATATCTGGCATGGCAGGGATTGCAACAGACTATTAAATATTTGGCGGCAAAGTAGGTGTGTCCAGTTAAACAATGGGTTAAAGATGCAGCTTTTTATTCAAAAGCAGTTGGCAGAAACGAAGTTGGTGCATCTTTAATGATGCGGAAGACGCACAGAAGAAATGGCAGATGCATCCTTCGCTTGAATGAAAGATATAGTAAATAGCTTGCAAACCATTGAGCCTGTCTAACGTCCAGATTTCTGCCCAAATTTCAAATGTCGAGCCGAATGAAAGCAGAATCTTGTTACACAAACAAAATGACAGAATTTTGACGCAATGGCAAAGAATGATCTCTGCTCCGGCGATCTAATGCCTTGAAAGCCATATCTTAGCTTCATGATAATAAAATTTTCGAAATGTCAGGATCTTGGAGCAAAATTTTGCAAGAACAGATTGAAAACGAATAATAAACATTCAGAAAAAATGTGTGCAGATCCGGCGAAAAGACATACCAAGAAACGTACGCCAAGAGTGATCTTTGACGCATTGAAGAGAGTAACTTATAATAAGATGGCGAGACGTAACTTAAGCCCGAAGAACAGAAAGAAAATTTGTGTGATAGAATGAGGTGTAAAAAGAAATGAGCACTTGCCACCTACTAGGCCTAAGTCCGGCGATACGAGCTCTGGGCGTCCAATCCAGCCATAGCTATATATAGAAGCTAGCACCAACTACACTAGTTTTTTTTACCGACCGTCGGGTTGAAAGGGGGCCGTCACAATGAAGGGCTGAACCCGGCATGATTGACGGGCGAATAAGAAAGACGGGTAGATGAACAATTAAAAATTGCAAGTGCTGAAGGGGACCACTTTGCTTTGAACTTTGCTTCTTCTTCTTCTTTTCACACTAAGCTATGATGACACCATCAAACATTATGGATTTATCCAGTCTTGCCTTCTTTGTTACTCCTACATACAGCCTTAAAATACGTCGGACGTTAAAATACTATCTGTCTGTCTTCATGAAACGCACATAACGTATCCCCTACTGCAAACATGATCTACTCTAATCCTTCATCATTCATCCCTGACAGTGTTGGGCGATGTCCCCAGAACTTCATAAACCAACTGGTTGAAACTGAACATTTCCTGATTCAGTTAGTGTATCGCAGGAAAAAATTCAGCAAGCTTTCCTGTGGTTTTTGTATTAAGACAAAGTACCATCTGTCTGTCTTCATGAAAAGCACATAACGTATCCCCTACTGCAAACATGATCTACTCTAATCCTTCATCATTCTTCCCTGACAGTGTTGGGCAAAGTCCGCGGAACTTCATAAACTAACTAGTTGAAACTGAATTTTTTTTTATTCAATTAGTGTATCGCAGGAAAATTTTCAGCAAGCTTTCTTCTGGCTTTATATTAAGACAATGGAAAGTTCTGGCTTTAAACACAAGATATCCTACTCGCCAAAGCAACCATAGGAAATTTTTCAATGGGTCTTTAAAAGTTTGACCAACATTATCCCTGACATCTTACAATGGATATCCAACATGACTAGGCTCTTTGATTTCTCATAATGAGTTAAGAAAAATAGAACCACCACCTTCATAAACACTCTTAACTCCAATTGCACCTAACAAGTATGCATTGTAGGCTACACCTATCGTTTCTTTATAACAATGTTGTCAAAATGAAATGGCAAGTTGCAAATGTCATAACTCATAATTATAACCTGCAATTGATTGCCATATCTCAACCTTTAGGCATATGGGAAGCAAACATATCGCCACCAAAAGTGTCAGAATGATGAATCCTACTTACTTAACTTCTTATGCATTCCATACAGTGCATAAATTTGAAGAGTAACACCTAATTTTCTTATAAAAGGCCCTTTTTTTTTTTTTTTTTTTTTTGTCTTTCGTGTGACGGAATATCTATCAATTTCAACCTTTCAATTGCTAGACAAAAATTTTAATTGACAAAATCCATATTTCAGTTACAACTTACAAGTTACAAACAAAGACTATTCTCGGGATATGGACTCGCGATATACGCACACAACACTGCCGATAGATAGGCTTTTCATTCAACACAACAGCAGTATACATTGGGTTTAATGTTTGGGTAAAGAGTGGAGTAACCGACCACAGGAACAACATCCATCTATCCCATATAAGAAAAAATAAGAAATGGTGAAACCAACTTCATGTAGTTAGGCAAGGGTGAAAAAAATGGCGACAGCTTCTCATTAGGATAAAAAACCCGCCCTTTTGGGTCTTTAGGAAAAATCCTAATGACAAACGGTCGTCCATGTTCTTGAGGGGATGTCTGTAGTGCTCCTACGTAAGTGCGGACCACAACATGTTGATGCCTGGAGCCCCAGATCGTGATAACTGGCGAAGACCGACATAAAAAAGAGAATGCACACACAAAAAACCCGTAAATGATATTAGTATTTTTTCGTCCTAACTTGATTGTCGCTTGCCTCGACGTGCTGAAAAAACCTAAAAAATGTCAGTGACAATTCATGAACATAACAGACGTGAAGAAAGAACTTTGAAAGAAGGAACTTGAAAACCATTAGAGAGGCTGGTCATGCGTGCCACGCGAACATAATTTAGAAAAGATGTGACATAACTGAACAACTTTGAAAAATGAACTCCGAAAAAACAACACAAGCTTAGGTGGGCAAGTGGGAGACTCCAATGCAACTGGACTGCTGTGAGAAGAACGTCGAATGAGGAGCACTAGCTCTGACTCGCTATATATATCGCTCGTCCTCTCTAAGGATGACGATCCATAACACACTAGTCCCATCCCATGGCATCTATCTGTCTATATATGTTGAGATATGCTTTAGAGCTATTGGATATGATTTAATAGTTTTAACGTCACCCACTAGGCCACAAATTAGCCAACGGCTATAGATTATTGGCTTTCTGAATTTTGGCCAAATAGACAACCAAAACATGATACAATTTATTGTTAAGACTTGTATTGCATCATTTGCCAAAAAAAAAAAAAAAGCCTCAATTGGTGGCATTTTGAAGTTGGTGGCAATACCGTTTGTGACAATGGCCTTGCACCAATGGCAAATAGGTGGGCACTTTTCTCAGATTAGTGCCATACCATATGCCATTCATTTTTATTTTGGATTTTGGGCCAATCTATTCCTTAGTACCTTCCTCTCTTCTATCTAAAAATTGACAAACATTTGAACTCCAAATTTTTGTTTTTGAATCGGGCTTGTCCATTCAATAACAACTAGTTTTCTTGAACACTAGAGTCATGCTAGCCTAGTCTGGGCCAATCCAGGCGTTTTGGGCTTGTTGGCTTCTTGGTTCTCTGCTTTGATCTCAGAGCTCAAATCAGGGTAAACGGCAAAACCCAATTTTTAGAACTTTTCCATGTAAACAAAGCAAAGGCCTTCATCCTCAGACCATTCCATTTGCAACCCACTGCTCGAGAATTGAAAGCTGACCAAGAAAAGGGATCATGATGAATTCCATCACTATAAGACAAGGTAAAATTTAATCATAGAGGAAGATAAACTCAGGAGCATTTTGAGCTTTTCAAATGCTCCTCCTACCCTTCTAAAAAAAATTAGGCAGTCTTGCCTCATAGGAGAAATTTAGAAACTTAAGTTGTAATGGAAATATTGTTTTCTGTTGAAGCTGCTAAAACCGCTTAATGGAGATGAGGCCCTCATTCTTAGGGATGCTTGGCTGCTGGCACATCTATGACAATGTCTACTTTGAGATGGACATAGCTCTTGCAGTTTGTTCTCAAGGGTAGACTCCACACGGAATCAAGAAAGTCTTACCCTTAATGTTGAGAAGAAGATTGTACAAGATAGAATCAAGATGCAGATGCACTCCTATTTCAAGAAGAAAACCAACACATGTATCATCAAAGAAAAGCTAAGAAACTGCTCCAGACGATAAGGCTATTGGAAATATTCTGTTGGAGGCAAAATGACTTTATTTTCCTACCATCTTCTATGGAGCAAGATTAATCGTTCTTGTCTTCAGTTGGGGCAAAATGACTAGCTTTTTCTACCTTCTAAATGTCAAGGTAAGATCACCTTTATAGAGTGCAATCTATGTCTTAAGATAGAGTTTTGTAATTTGCCCTATACGATTATGCTAGACATTTTGTCAGTGCATGCACACATATTTTGGCGTTAGAAGACACTCCAGAAAACTTACACATGTTGCAGTAGTATCTAGAAAGTTCTTTCAATTTTATATGATTATAGTATTACATTTGTTAAGCAGTATTTATGTTTGAAGTATGTGTTTCTGCTTTTTGCAGTTTCCAGTTGAAATATACAGGTTTGCAATTGCTACTGTAGTTATGATTTGTATTCTGAAGCTTGGATCCTCTTATTTATGGGCAAATATGCACCAGATAGAAGGTTGCCTAATTAAATGCATCTATTTCTACCTAGGCCTGTACATATACCTCTACCATAGCCTACAAATGCATGTTGTGAAGCCAAAACAAGCTACAAATCCAACGACCTATATGTCATGAACCTACGTGAAGAACAAAGCAATACACAATAAATACAAGGAAATAGTAGCACAATTTCATTATTTGTGGACTTTAGAGAAGTCCACAAATCACCTAAATGTTAAAACTGTGAAAAAAAAAGGTT